>VOMN01058270.1:0-11379 GCA_014899125.1 Orchestia grillus | reverse complement strand
CTTCATCAAAGCAAAAGATGACTTCATCAAAGCAAAAGATCACTTTATCAAAGCAAAAGTTGATTTCATCAAAGTTAAAATTGATTTCATCAAAGCAGAAGTTGATTTTATTAAAGTAAAACTTTATTTCATTAAAGCAAAAGTTGATTTCATAGAGCAAAAGTTTATTCCATCCAAGCAAAAGTTTATTTCTTAGAAGCAAATGTTAATTTCATCAAAGTGAACGTTGATTTCATCAATGCAAAATTTTGTCTAAACTTTTATAGCAAAATTTACTAACATGAGCAAGTAAAAACAGAACTTTTAAAACATTTTATGTACCAAAGACAACTATTAATATTTTCTGTACATAGCAACATTAATGAAATTAATAGCTTACAATAAACTATAAGCATAGATTACTTAAATTATATAAGGCTAAATTAGTGAAATAATACCATTTTATGGTGATATAAAGTATATATATATACATTATACATATAGTTAAGCATAATATAAATATCTGTGATAGCATATCAATGTATCTGGCAAGATGAGATATGTAATTCAAAATAAAATTTTAATGACCATTTAATAAAGGAAGTGTTAAAATTGATATGAAGAACATCAGTAACTAGTATGTCATTGAATTGTTCCCTCAGGGGGCATAGGATAGGCAATACCCCTATAACATATGCATTGTGTATATTTCCATTCTCTCTAGTCCATACCGCACCACAAAACAGACTTTAGATCATATTTTTTGAGGACATGGAGCTTTAAATTAACTTGTTTGTATATTAATTTCCTCATAGCATCCAAAATGAATGGCAACAACAATAAACTGTACATCATTATGGAATAATAGTTATCAATATAATAGAAACAAATAATGTTGATGAAAACATCACTTTATCCCACATGCTTCATTGTAATATTAGAAGCATTTACCTTGAAAATCCCACATTGTGGAAATGTATAGCACAATAATTGAAAATTAAAAATTTATTTCACCTAACATATCATGCCTAAATCACAACAAATTTGATACAAGTGTGAAAATCATTTAGGAGCAAAAGCAATATCAATACAAGTCTAGGAGCAAGATGAGTTATATTTACATTTTTTCATGAGACTAATGACAATGCCAGTTGCAGCACAACTTACATTTCACTTCCTTACCTTGGTGCTCAGTCTGAGAAGCTGAGACAAGAATAAGTGTTTGCAAAATATTATACAGATATGTGCTTAAAAATTGTTTTACTTAATCATTTAAAAAAATTTTTTCAATTATTACGAATAACCTTCCTGCTGAAATGCAAGTTTCTCTGATTTATGAGTTTAGTTGTGCATATCGTGCATCAGAATATGTTGGATGTACATCTCATTCTCTTTGCACTAGAGCCAGCAAGCATTCTGGTAGGAGTTCCAGAACAAGTGCATATTTACTAGCGTTTCCATTCTCACAGTTTATGAATACACAGTTCTGATGAGTGCAATAGCCCAGTTTTAGCTAATTAATGTGCTATTCTATATAAAGCAAAATGTTATAAAGACATAACAGTTTAGCATCTTTATTTACTTTCAAACTTAATACTGCTTTAAATAATAGTCTCAGCTCAATTCCACCAGCAATAGTGAACAGAGAATCTCAATTCAGCTTCTTTTCTGCATCTTACTTTTATTTTATGCGTGCACTACTTTTTCTTCCTTAATTTTGTTCTTTCACCAATTGTGTGTTATTTTTTTATATTTTTCTTGTGCAATTTTAAATTACATAAGCTAAATTAGTTTGAAGTCTGTATTTTCAGTGATTTTCTCTTTTCACCAAAGATGGCCTGGCCAGTGGCTGAAACATTTGAAATGTATTGATGAAATACATCTTATGGTCAACATACTTTTCTTGTTCTATTGCTCATGTTTCAATGAAAGAAATACTACTTTCATTAATATTAAATAAATCATTATAATTTTGATGAAATCAAATTTTGCTCTGATAAAATTAGCTTTTTGCTTTGATGAAGTAAAATTTGCTAAGATAAAATCAATTTTTGGTTGCTGAATTTAACTTTTGCTCAATAAATTCTTGCTTTGATGAAATAAATTTTTGCTTTGATCAAATCAACATCCACTAAGTGGATATCAACCGAGTAATTTCGAATAATCTCACGTAATGTCGGGTAATTTCGGGTAATTTTAGGACATTTCGGTTAATTTTTAAAAAAGTATAGTTTACCACAGAAAATGCAGGATTTTTCTAAGGCTACCTATATCAATTTTCAATTAAAAGTTCAAATTTCAGTTGCAGCCAATATACCTTGATGTAGGGCCACTCACAACAACTCAACATTGCATTCAATGGACTGTAGGTCTTAAAGTATATAGAATTTCTCAAATCTAATCAAGTAGTAGTGGTGGTGAAAGCAGTGCTTCAGTAACTCAAGACTATCTTGCACCAAAAGAGTAGGGACCATTTACTATGGACTAGAGAAAATGCTGAATCTATGCACAATGTGTGTTCCCACACAAGATTCCCTGTGCATAGAAACAGCAAAGTAAGAAGAAAGAGAAAGGAAAGACAAATACAAAATAGCAAAGAAGGAATGAAAACAGAAAGAAGCAAAGAGGGTATGAAAGATAGAAGTTCCAAAGGCCTATCAGAAGCTGAGGTGGCCTAACAGTGCTCCCCGGGTTGGTGCTAGTCCACATAGCATAGGATAGACAAACATAACTAACCTAACCTTATTGCCTATGGTTTACCTCTAAAAGATCTCAAATCTAAAATTTGGGCAATAAAGTTAAATATTTATACCATATTTTAGCTTAGTAGACATTTAAATTAATTCATTAATACACTATAAAAAATTCAGAATAAAATTATATTTTTTAGTTCTTTCAAAGTAGGTCTACCTCAGATACAGGAAGATCAAAGACAATATTTTTAATATTGTATCTCAAAAAGAGTTTGCTATAGACTACCACTACCAAAAAATTACCTACCTCTAATAAAAAAAGGCCATTTCTACAAGTTAAAGATTAATTGAGACACTCAATATCCACACAACATTTAGTACAAATTTTTCCCAATTATTGGAGTTTTCTTAATTTGTTTATGAAAAAGAACTAAAATGTTGACTATGATTTTAGGTGTACAGTATTTATAGTTACTTGCATGACATAAGCCCTACCTTTTAAACAAGAATGAATCAGGATGAATTTTGCCTCATTTACAAATCTTCAATACTGAGCCCCACTAAAGAAGAGATAGTTTAGCTAATTCATCAACAGTAAACTTTCTATCCTCATATACAAGCATGTGAATTTTTTTCTGCATTTTCATTATTTCAAAATGTGAAAAGCCAGCCAAGGTTTTAGATTCTTTTTATTGAGATATACCTTCATTTGAATTGAGATATGGTCATGCTAGATTTGAGACATAACTGCATTAGAATTACAAATACATGTTAACTCTTTCACATTTTTATGAGCTGCAGATAGCATATCAACTAAATTTGATGCACTTCTTAAGTGCCATTGGGTGAGGGTACATATAGCATAGACAAAGAATATTTTTTCATTCTTCACTCTAATCTAGATAAATTTAATGCAACAAGTTTTCAAAACTGGATAATATTCATCTCATGTAGGCACTGGGTGCAAGGGATTTCATTCAAAGTAAAGTGTTTATGTTAGCATCATTTGACAGAATTTTTTTGTGGTTGAAACTGATTTTCAAAAGGCAAAAGGTATCAAAGCTCAGAATGAAGTACACAGAAAGATATACTAACTCCATGCAGAGAAATATTGTACTCACACAAAGTACACCTAAAGTAGGCCTACATTTTCAGAAACTTTACTGATCAATATCAAATATTTCTTTACAAAAAATTATTGAAACCAACCTACCCTAACATAACAGAGCAGAAGCACAGGAGTAGAAAACACATTGTAATATTAACTCATTTTTACTATATTCCCATCTTGTTTCATTTTTGAAAATACATTTCTATATCTCAAAAAAAAAATCCTATCCAATGATACAAAAATGAAGGCTGAAATGAATAAAATGTTGTATGCAGGATGCCAACTTTATTTAAATTTGAAAAAAATTAAACTTTTTGTAGCATTAGTGATGTTCCAAGTTGTAGATTTAATATTGTACCAATGTTTATAGCACAGGGATCATGCAACTACTTATTTAAATTTCAGATACTGTACTCACCTTCTTCAGGCAGAGGGTCGCTGATCCAAACCATTTTTAATGTGTGATGAGAACCTGAATATAATAATATAATAAATAAGAGATTATGTTAAAAAAATAATCTTAAAGCAATAATAAAATCTCAACCATACTGCTGCTGATCAATGCTATTAGAAATTTTATGTTTATATTGCACAATATCACAAAAAATAAAAAATAAAAAATATTGAAAGAGTAAAGACTAAAACACTACAGCTTCAAAATGATGCTAACTAAGAGATCACATATGATTAAACCCTTGATGACTGCCACAAAAAATAAAAATAAATAACATTACCACAACTACTGAAGTCATTGTTGGTCATTTGAAATTTATTTACAAGAATAACTGTTCAAAACGTTAGCCATACGATAGTACATAAATAATAAAGCATTTACTTACTTTGTTTGATATTATATTTATTGCTGCACAACTACCTTCTGACACCTTAGCTAACCCCAAAGAAATATAGCAGTTTTATCAGTCTTACTCATTATATAGCCTTTGACTACAGCGTGAAGTCTGATAATATCTTAAATCCGTGTGTGAGTCAGCGTGACGCATCCAATCTCTACTCACATGATCACATCGCGATCTGAGCCTTATCTTAACATACGTGTTCGTTACACGTTTATAAACAAATGGAGAGTATCGTCTATCAAAAAACTTGGTGAATTTTACTTTGACTCCCATTACAGAAATACATTGGATGTAACTTAACCCGTTTATTTTTATCGGTTATTTCAAATATAAGCATGAAAATTTGGTTAGGGAAAATTATTTTTGAATTACTTGTTTCGTTTATATCCAATCGAATTAAGAAATACTCGAGTGCATCAAAAGGCTGGTAATTTGCTGATGCACTGAGTAATTCTTCAAATTGTTATTTTGGGACAGGCTTTACTCGAGCTCGTGTGTAAAACAATTTGAAAAGTATTCTGCACGTACTTTTCTGCGCCGAAATTCCCTCCAAAATTCAGACAGCAGACGGAATCTTTTACATTGCGGTCTAGTGTAGTTCTTGAAGACAAACTTGGGCCCCGAATTGAAATATGCGAATAATTTTCTGCAGCCAACAACAGAAATAATACTTGAATGAAATAATTAGTTGTCAAGTCGTCAACGCTCAAACTGATAAGGTCCGGTTTAGAGAAACTCCTCAACCACATAACTCTTCAAAAGCTTATTTTAAATCGTACAAGCCGTACGCTCGCACAAGATGAGAGTAGATACTTTTACTGATCGTAAAAAAACATTCAATTAAAAACTGTTTG
Organism: Orchestia grillus; assembly: GCA_014899125.1. NCBI lineage: Eukaryota > Metazoa > Arthropoda > Malacostraca > Amphipoda > Talitridae > Orchestia > Orchestia grillus. The sequence continues at coordinate 5,885 of VOMN01058270.1, read as the reverse complement.
CATCGAACTAATCAACGCAAAGCTATAATATATTAACTGAAATCTTCTGCCTAGTTCTGACGTCATGCTGTATGACACACAGTTGTATGCTCAAGGCCGATCCCTCTGACGCAAATGCCTGGCGGCTGGCAGTTCACGCAGCTGCACTGAAACATGGTTCACGTAGTAGAAGTGATAGTGGTGGTGTTAGCAGCGCTTCAGTAACTCAGACTATTTCGCACCGAAAGAGTTGGGACCATTTAGTATGGACTTAGGAGAACGGGGAATCTATGCCCAGGGTGTGTTCCCACACAAGATCCCCTGCGCAAAGAAACAGCAAGTTGAGAAAAAAAGGAAGAAAAGACAAATAAGAGATAGCGAAGAAGGAATGAAAAAGGAAACAAGCAAAGTGGGCACAAAAAATAGAAATCCCGAAGGCCTATCTAAAACTGAGGTAGCTTAACAGTGCTCCCATGGGAGTACTAGTCCCCATAGCATAAGATAGACAAACCTAACTAACCTACCCCTATTGCCTATGGCCTATCCTATGCTCCCTGGGGGGATGGGTCAAGTAAATGGCACTGCAGTCTCAATCTCATAATAATAAGTACAATACGCATCCCTTATACACCTTTAACAACTTTCATCGTTAAGGCTTAAAAAACTTATTGATATTCGCTATTATGGGAGCTTGAAGCAGGCGCCCTCCTCAAAAGAAGCCCCTCAATACCTTGTAAACCATTTCATTTGTATTCAAATTTTATGAAATTCATCGGGCTAACTGTTGATGGAAGACTGAAAAGATATCCAACGACGGCGCCACATAAACAAGGATGAACTGTCTGCCACACCATGCGAGTTACCAAAGCCTGATTTGAAATAAGATATTCCCATAGTTGCTCACAGTTGTAACGGTATTTAGCTCAAAATTGGCTGAGCTCTAACCTCGAGAGCCCAGGGGCGAACCTATTGACCATTTCACCCCAAACCGCATCGACTCGCCCCACTAGTGTTGGCATGGCGGCAACGCTAGTAAGATTTTACATTACATAGACAACTTGTTCTACACATTTCACTGATTATATAGATTTTTTTGTTACTCCCCCCACACGTCACAGCGCACTCAACTGAACTTTTCAGAAGTTCCCGCTAGATTGCCCAACTTGACTGAAGCTCTATGCTCTGACCTAATGTCAGTACGTGACATTCTCCAGTTGCTGCATTAACTCTTTACGTTTTGACTTAATTTCTCGCAATAAAAGAACTTTTTTGGTGTTTGTGTGTTGGTAGAAAAAAACACGAAAGAGTTAACTGTCCCAAGCTCTTTGTGTCGCATGCTGCACGTTACCCGATCTTGAAAAGAGAAATTTTAAGCGTGTTAACATAACCCATTAGTGCTTAATTTGTTCTTAAAATACCTACTTAACATAGTGTTTGTCTAGAAGCGCTTGAGAAAATTCTGTGTGGAGATGAGCGCTGTGTACGAAATCCTGTCCTGGTAGCAATCGTTCACACTGTATGCCCCTGCGCGCACACATCCAAATTCTGAACGAAAAGATAAGAATTTAAGATTTAACTCTACCGTTCCTTATGCCTGTAGTTCTTGACAGTGGTCTTTATTCGGTTGAATGTATCATCCGTCTTTGGTCAAGCAAACTCGTATAATTTTCTAATTGAAAAAAAAATTAAATGAGTACCCTTGTCCTGTGAACTCTCGTCATAAACGGACCATTCTTGCTTCAAATCATGCATACACGAGGAAATAAAAAAATCACCTGAAAATTCCCCATTTAAGTCAAAGAATCTTTCGGGGAAGAAGCAGAGTAAACACCCCTAGCGCATGACGTAGCAGCAACTCTATGACGGCATTTGAACGCCGGCCTCCTCGTCGGTCTCAATACCAATATCCTCGAAAAGTTCCTTCTTGGATTTGGGATAGCCTTCGAGTATGGCGTCGAGCACGTCCCTGGCCATGCGGCGCCGCCTGCGCCACTGCAGCACGGCGTCTGAGCGCCTCTGCTGCAGGCGACGGCGCTCCCCCTCTGACACGAGCGACTGCTTGCTTCTCAGCAGCTCCAGGCGGGCCGCGAGCGCTGTGTTCTCGGCCTCCAGCTGCACAAGCACACTACGTGATGACACACGTCTTAGCCCTTTACGCCCTCGTGGGGCTCCAATTCTAAAGCAAATTGATCTTTTAATTTACTTTAATGGTGGGGGCTTAAATTCCCATCCATTCAACATCTGGTAACAAATGTGACTCATAAAGAATAATCACGGTTTACCCATTCATGTTTTCTTCATGTAAACATCAACCAACAAATAAAAGTTTACTGACAGAATCAATTCAAAGCATAAAGGGTTAAAGGGCCTGTTAACAGTCACTACCCAGGTGCCCGGAGGTGCATCCACAGAGGCTGCATAATTGACGGTGATCGTGTGAATGCAACAACCGCAGCAAACACTCATGTCGACGGTGATTAGCAAGTTACCTGCTTTGTGACCCACTGGTGGAACATTTTACTGCCAGAAAATAATGTTGCAGGAAACGTCTAATTTATGTTGCCTCCATGTTGCAGCTACCAATGGCTCTCCATGAGAAAAATTACCAAGATGAAAAATTGCTAAGATCCTTCTTCTTACAATGAGATTTAATGCAAACAATGAGGAACATCCTAAGGAAATACCTGGGTTGGGGAGACAAATGTGGAGCCTCCTTCATTAAACAGAACTGTCGACTATCCATACCTCCATGGCATATTTAATTTCATGAGAGATAAAATGCAATTGTACAGCATCTCTCAAATGGGCAAAAACTGGCAGACAGTCATCAAGTTAGATAAAATGACCTCAAAAACTGACACAGTACAATAAGAACACCTGCAAAAATAGCTACAAAATATAACTGGTATCATTACTCACTTTAGCAGCCTGACTGAGGGCATCTTCTGTGGTGAGGGAAGAGAGGAGTGCCTTGAGGGCAACCTCGGCCTGCTGCACCTCCTGCTGTCTGCCTCCCACTGCCTCAGCCAGGCTAGCCACCTCCTGCTCTAGGGCTCTGGGGCACCACACCAGCAGTGGCGGTATCCAGTGTTAAGACATCTCACTTGAACGGTGTAGAAAAATGATCTCACACTCTTGTTGGTGTAATGAAAACAAAATATAAAGAATAAATTATTTTTTTCATGCTCTAAATGTATAAGTAAGCATATTTGGTTTCATTACTAATAAAAATAAAATATTTTTGTTCAACCTTCATTTTATTTTGGTTTCATTTCACAAACCAGTGTGTCATATCATCTTTTCCTAATGTCTTCATGGCAATGCAGTCATACAGTACAGCAGGGTTGTGCAGTTCAAGGGAGTTAGAGGCTTAGGAAAAAATCTGAGTCTGGCTCTTAAGAATGCTAGGAGTCCAGTTAAATTTTTTAGCATGCTTTGTCTGTTTATTTTTACCTGCTAAACAAGCAAATACTCATGGCTTTTTTTGACTAATAACTATTATTAACCCTTTGATGTCTTTAATCAACTACTGTGAACCAAAATTGATTTACACTTGATGTCTTTATTCAGCTTTAGTCCATGAAGTATAGAGTAAACATAGCACAAGATAGATAAATGCATAGTACATAACAAGGAGTTCAATATTTTAGAATTCTAGTTGTCAGAGTAGAAATTTTTAGAATCCCAGAAATTGTATTTGGATCTTATACCTTCCAACTCCACAATCCAGCAGTACAGAGACCACTGTTATATCTACTTCCCTAGAGCTAGTCAGCTGTTTAGCACAGAGGCCACACACACATATATACACTATCACCACAACATTCCAGCAAAATACAGCTCAATAGTGAATAAAAATGACATTCCCTGCAGGGGTGTCATTCATTAAATACTTTATCAAACATGGACAAGGACATTGAATGTAAAGGACCATGCACCATTTTAAAGTAACATCTAGTTTGTCAACACACATATGCTGCACTGCTAAGGATAACTTTCCTTACTTCAACTCTTGCTCATCAACAGTTGGGAAGCGTGACTGATCAGCAACATAAACTTTCTGCTTGCCATAAACCTTCTCCTTCACATCACCTGACTGGAAAGAAATTAAAATTTAAGCAGTCAAACTACTAATGCCAGGCTGTCAACATAATATGTAAATAAATAAATGTCTTTATTGAACCCACAAATTGTGTACAATATTTATACAGATCACAGCAAATACATTAAGTTGGCCTAAGCAATAAGCAATATAATAAAAGTAAAGTCTTCTTATCATTAATTACTTTTTGCTTAAGTTATGACTAACAAAGAGGGAAAAGAATCAAATACTGTACAGTACTTAATATATGGATCTTCTAATGCAACAGCTCTCAAGCAATGTCCAACTAATATATAATATTCGTTTATTATTAAAGCAGCACTAATAAAAATCCATGATTGCTTGGTCAAGGTTAAGCCATTACTGTTATTGCATATATCATAATGACTCAACTGGCAACCAGCTCCAGTGCTAACTGGCAACTAGCCTAGCCACATAGTAATCAGCATCAAAGTTGACTAAATTATATAACTGACACCAGAACTAACTAGTAACCAGCCAAGCTAACTGGTCACCTGTACCAAGGCTTACAGGTAACCAGCACTAGAGCTCACAAGTAAGCGGTACTAGAGCTCACAGGTAAGCAGCACTAGAGCTCACAGGTAAGCAGCACTAGAGCTCACAGGTAAGCAGCACTAGAGCTCACAGGTAAGCAGCACTAGAGCTAATTGCAGCCAATCAAGCTAACTGGCAACCACCACTAGAGCTATGTGGTAACCAGGTCAGGTAACTATCTGGTTACTAGCTCAAGAGCTAACTGGCAGCCAGCTCAGCTATCTATAAACCAGCACTAGAGCTAACTGGTAAACCAACACTGGAGCTAAGTCAGCTAACTGGTTGCATAGCATTTGCACCAGACACAAATTAGCCCATTGTCCATGGCATCTAAAAGTAGAGTCTCTGTATCTTTTGCATGCTTACAATCTTTCTCAAAATAAAAAGCTAAACTCATAAAATTGTACAATGTAATGAGATTTAACTCTCATACAAAACCTAAGACATCTCCTGTAAAAGGTAAGCAGAAGAAGCAGCAGTTGACAGAATCACTGATATTTTGAGCTATCCAATTTTTTCATACATAAATAACATCATATATCATGCATACGTATTTATTCAAAACACTTACAGTCACAAGTTGATCCAGACATTTCTGGAGCGCAGTTTTTCCAATGTCTTTGTGCAAATTTAAGAAAATATCGTTAAGACTGTAAGGTCTATTTTGCTTCACCATGTACTCAAAAACTTTTACACTGTCGCTCGTCTTCTTACTCATTGTAGAATAAAATGATTACTGAAAAGTTTGAGCAAGAAATACAAACAATGTATACTAAAAACGTGTTGTAATAAATATAAAAACCAGCACAAACTTATATGACCTGATATGACACGAAGTGTTTCAAATGAATTCAAACACTCGCGCCGAACCAGACTGCTAGCGTGACGTAAGAGCAATTGACGATCACGTCTGTTTAAATGTAATTCGCAAAATATGTTTCATAATTTTTAAAGCCTTTGCACATCGCATACACTTCATAAACAAAGTTTAAATATAAATCAATTTAATGCTCTAAAAGAAGTTTAAGTTATATATGTGAACTATATAGATATATAATGCAGGCTGATTAAATTTTCTCCAAGAAGTAACAATTATTAATAGCATTATAAGTGCCTCAATTTTCCTAATTTATTGCACTATACCATTTCTATAGGCCAGTTTCTTCAATAAAATTTAATAGGATTAACGAGATATTATAGGGGTAATACACCTCTACTTTAAAATATCGATTCCTAATTGCGTTTAAGC
>VOMN01058253.1:0-18281 GCA_014899125.1 Orchestia grillus | reverse complement strand
TTTATCGTTATCGATTAGGAGAATTTCAGAGTTATCGATTATCGCTTATCGATTGGGAAAATGCGTTATCGATGCCCATCACTGAACATCGCTGTATGTATATTGCGTTTGTGCACGAAATGTTTACGTTCCATGTGTTTTGCAAGTAGACCGTCAATGATTATTTTTAGTAGAATGTTGATTTTGCATAGGTTTCTCCTGTTAGTTGTGAATGTTCAATTTTGTGGTCTTGGTTATGTTAAAAGTGTTAACAATTGTGGTGGAGGTGACGGTGGATTTGGTGGAAGGGGTATTAGCGGTCTTAGAGGTGATGGTAAAGTGTAATATGTATTTGTTTGAAGTGGTGAGGGGCTGGCCCGAGGCAGATACTGTTGGTTTGTTGTAATGTTGGTTTGAGTTGTGGTTGTTGTGCTGGACGTGTTGGATGAAGTGGTGGAGCATGTTAAACATGCCCATATATTTGTATAATCTCTAATTTTGTTGAGGGAGGTCCACCGGAGGTGGCACCATTCCCCTCATTGACTGCAGTGAACAGAGCCTCCACCTGCGCGATTAGATTTTTTTTGTGTGGTGCATGTTTTATATGTGTAAGTGCAGGGACCAGGGTTTTGTTCTCTGCCTCCGGCTAGAAGTAGGAGAAGGGACTTAGTGGCCAGGTCACTAAGCTTCATCACAGAAAACACGCCGGACGATCCGGCGGGGTGGCACCACCCTGGACGCTGCGCCCCGGAGAAACCTGCTTTCGTCGGCCTCTCCGTGGTGCTGTTCGAAGGAATTGACTCTCCCGGAGGGTTCCCGCGACGGCGAAGACGCTCTAACATTGGAGGTTAGTAGATATATGTATATCGGTGCTACATTGTTGATTTAAAAACGTCATCGTATTTTTCTTCCAAATGTGAGTTCCGCATGAATTCATTTTTTAGGTGAAATGAAGTTATTTCAGAGTAGGTTGCCACCACGTGCAGTAGCAGGAACTGTTATTTTTCAACGTAATATCGTTGATTATATTATTCGGTCACTCGTTAGTGATTATTTAAGTCATATTTATTTCTTTGCAAATTAGCTTAAATTGACCGAACAATGCGAACTTATTGGTAAGCGCGTCAAAAAGTCAAGGCCTACTGGATTGAGGTTTCTATTTTCACGTTTCTCATAATAATGGGCTTGTCGTACAATTTCGTGAACAAACTTCGGAAAAGAGGACTTTGGAAAGTCATCCATAGCTTTTCAATGCTCACCTATAAATTAATTATTCAGAACACAGAAAGTGTTGCACTGGGAAGTTTCATATTTTAATTAATAAACTCTATTCCAATTGAACACATTGAATGGAAAATTTTATCGAGTTAACGACATTGAAATATTAAATCTATCCGTGACATTTAGAAAGTGATCGACATTCAGTGAGACCGTAATTGAGACGTTAGCGAATCACAGCTCGACTTATTCGTGAACACGGGAGACACGACCTAAACGCCATGAGATACTGAAAGAGAAGTTAATTGAAAAAGCATGCCTAGGGGACAATACGTAACTTTCGGTGATGCGCTGGTGAAGGGAAGATGGATTCAAATCCAGAGTGGATATGCCACGTTTTTGATAGGATTTGGGACACTAGGGACTCTTGATAAGAACACGCAACTGCGTATTCCGATTAACATCACGCGTGATATGCGGATGTAGACTCCTCAGAGCCTAATTTTGGGGAATTTTAAAAGAGGATTCACATCTCAAAGTGTTAACGACCCCTCTATGATCAAATAAGAGCCCGCCGACTGAGTACGTCACGTAACAACGTTCACGGACTGCGTCCGTGACAAGAATGATAAGATTTTTATTTCACAACTTTGATTGTAAAAATTGACGTGAGGTCTGAGTTAATCTCTGCTGAGGAAAACGTTTCCCCGTAAGAGGTGATGCTTATTTATAACAGCTCTGCAACAATATGAATTGCAGCTTCTGTTGAAACCTTCCGTGGTCTGCATCAGCGTCTCCAGGCTTTCATTTCAGCCTATTTATCTGAATTTAATGGTCATTGATTTACTTCAATTTTTGTAAGGAATTTCAGCATTATTTGTTTACCATAATATCTACGCGCATATATAAAAGAGAAAATTCACCAATTAATCAAAAACAAAAATTTCCACACGGTTTGCTCTCTTTTTCTTGAAAGCGTATCATTCATGAAATTCGACTACAAATATTACAAGAATAATACCTAATAGATATTAATACCACGACATATAACCGGGCTGGACGACGCGTGAGCACCGAAAAAGCAGAAGTGCTCTGTATGCAGGTGCGCAAAGTTGACTAGTCAGTCTTTAATTGTCAAAATAGTGCTCTAAAAACGCTTCCCAATTTAAATGTTTAGGCTCTATACTCACAAACACCTGTGACCTCACAATCGAGGCTCAGCGCCGCATACCGCTATTAGGTTCTTCAATTAACGCGCAATGGTCTCCTGAACCATTAGAGAACTAGACGTACTGTGCCAGCAGCGGACTGACAAAGTTAGTTCACTCAGCTATTGTTTGGCGGACATTCTTCTTTAATCCAGTCTTCAGGATTGCAACGTGAGTCTCAGTCTACAGGGCAGGTCGCATATAAATATAATCGTATGGCTGCGAAGCTTAAAGGCCTTATCGGAGAAATATTGAATCTCCAGAATTCTCTAGAAGCGCTATTTGACACGTGTACTTGGAATTAACTGGTGAGACACGATCACACATATTACAATTCGCCGACGCCCTGATATCGAACCGGTTGAGACGATACTAATCGAAAAATAATTAAGGAGGCTCAGGCACACGATTCGTATGCCTAGTTCTTGCTTATCCAAGAAAGTGCTCTATGGTGTGTTTTTGCACGGGAAAAGGTCTGTCGGTGGTTAGCAGAAACGCTACAAGGACCACGCGAAGGCCTCCTCGACGAAGCGTGGCATCCTAGTTTTGAAACAATTTATTACCACGAGTGATTCATCATTTAGAGATATTACAGACATGGATTTCTTATACTATTACAATGGGCAGTTTTATTCATAGCTTCTTGTGGGTCCGAATAAGTTCTATGACTTCTAGAGCATCCAACAGGATTACATGCTAATCTTACACATACATACATGGAAATATTTAATGCACTCACACTTAGCTTAAGCAAGACCGATCAGATCCAGAATTTATTGAGCGGAGAATATGTGATTATTTAATATTAGGAATTTAATTATGTCTAGTCAATGGAGATTATACATTCTAAAATATACTCCGAATTAATTTACCTACATAAAATGTGAAGGGTTTTTCAACAGTCATTTAGAGTATGAGACTATTATTTGAATAGTAACATAATTAGTATCTTGATAGAAAATAGGATTCCTTTTGAACGCTTGGAGTGTACTTAAGTGGCGAACAGCATAAGGCTGTGAGTTACAAGTTTTAATACCGTTGTACTGATAATCGAATTGCGATCTGGTTTTGGAACAATAGGGAAGTATAAACTTACTTCGGTTCCCGGTCAAATATTCATGTTGGCCAGTTTGAACAGAAAATAATTCCTTCAGGTGTGTATCACCTTCATCATTTTAAGTTTTATACATGAATGTACAGAGGAAATATTGGTAGAGATCGGGAAGCTTGAGAATTTTCAAGCATTCGTTCGCATGCGCATTATATTCCAAGCTACTCATCGCCCTAATGGCTCTTTTTTCATAAAATGAAAAGTATGTTCGTTTTGTGTTTTGTTAGCTCTATGCCATGCTTTTATGCGATATTCCAGGTGTGGATGAATTAATAAAGTGTACATTATTTTTAATGCTTCAGCAGGCAGGTAATATGTTTTTGACTTTGTTGAGAATCTCAATCGATTTTGATACCTTAGCGTAGATATATGATATATGCTCTTTCAAAGTTAGGTTTTTATCGATGATTATTCCTAGGAATTTTGATGAATTAGTTTCTTCAATTTGGCCATCACCGATTTTGATGCACCGGAGATTTTCATTCCGTTTGCATGAAAATACCATGTACTTAGTTTTATCCATATTAATGCATATTTTATCGGAGTTAAGCCATATTGAAACTTTCTGTAACTCTTCATTTAATCTATTTGCTATTGTGATATTTGTAATATGGTTTTCAATTGGAAGAACTGAGGAGAGAGTGCTATCATCAGCGAAAAGTATGAATTTGAAGAATGAGATGGACTCGACTATAGCATTGATGAATACCAAAAACTAGAGATGTCCCACAACAGACTCTTAGGAACTCCACGAGCTCTGATTGCGAATCTCCGATTATAACATATTGTTTACGATTAGTCAGGTACGATCCCTAAACCATTTAAGAACAAACCCTCTGGTGCCGTAGCCTGAGGAGGAGACGTCGGATAAGGTTACATGAAAGGAGATAATAAATTATGGTCTGACAATCTCCACTGCCTTGTTAATCTCCGATGCTCTGGAGAGACGCTCATGCAGGCACTGTAGCACCGTCACACGTCGAGGTGTTGCCATGCAACGCGTGTGGCCAGCGGTGCAGGTCGCGCCTGGGTTTCCTGAACCATCCTCGACCATTCCTGAACCATTTTTAGCCATCTCATGTGTGACACACTGGACCAAGAACGGACCGACGAAGTTAGCTTACTTAACAATTCTAATTTTTCTCTCTGCCCTGTATGGGGTGACGTCTCAGTCGTCTGTGACGTACTGCTTTTTAAGGAAGTAAATATTAATCATTTTTGTTATTATTAAAAAAAAAACATTTCCATGAATTCAATCTTTTCTATTATTGAAAGTTAGACAAAGTTATTTTCCTTAACACGGTTTCCGTGAAATTGATTTTTCTAAGTGCGTTGATTTTACAACACCGGCGTACATCTTGATCTAGATTTAACCCTATTTTTATCATTGCTAAAGAAAAATAAAGGACTTGTATTCAAAGAAATAATCTTCCATATTCATCAAAGTAAAGATATAGTATGATAATCATGGGTGCCAAATGAAATGAATGAACAAATACTATGAGTCTACCATTACTCATAGTAATCGGTAAAACTAAAAATACGTAACGAACTCTTCATATTTGACCCACCAGTTAAGAGCAATTCTTAGGTGAGAACAACTTGTCTTTAGGAGCCCTTCGCAAGAAGAATACGTACAGGCGCATCGGAGATACGACAATGGTTACTTGTCTTTAAATTGGCTTTAGGCTGCAAGTATATCGTGGACGGTATAAGTTCTAACGATGTGCTCTCGGGTATTTGAAATGTAAGACATGCCTGTCTGGGTTCATAAGGATCAAGTACGTAGGAATATTATTGCAGGTCATGCAAAGCTGTATGGGGTTGCTAAAACAAGACGGAATACGTCGCAAATTCTGTGGTATCGGGTTGAACACTTAGCTGAAGTGTAAATTTAAAATATCTTATAAAGCGACAGATACGCTCTGATACTGCTTGAAGTTGGGAGTGTAACTGAATATAATTGATGTACTTGATCAAGTACAGGTGTAACTTTTATTGAAGTGAAATTGCTAGATCTCTGAATTTCCTCATTGTCATGAACTGTAGTTTTTGCAGCTGATTACCCTGGAAACCAATTTACCATCTAGGATGCGCATGATTCATAAATAAATTTCACTTCAATTGGAAACTATTTCACGTAAGCAAGAACTTCATTAACCCAAAAAAGTACGTTCTTCATGTAACACCTCGAAAAATCTTGCTTTAATTTAGTGATATATCTGTATGTATGAAAAAGTATTCTGCATAGAGCATTGAGTACATATTTATATACTTGGGAGAAACTTCTCGGCAAAAACACGAAATGTTCGCATAACGATTTATAAGCGAATAAGGTAATTTTAAAATTTCAAATCAGTTATGCATCCGCAGTAGTGCCAATAAAAATTTCGCTTATGTATCTTGACTCTGAGCTTCAAGCGGGATATTTCAGGGAACAATCAAACCTTTAAATATTCGGTAATGAAACTGAACTTAGAGTGGTTTTACAAATTCTTGTTTTTCTCACTTTTTGAGATCAATCATTTGTTTTCCTTGATGATTCTTTCTAAAGGCTAGAGTGGAGGTTCAGATGTTAGACATCCAGAATTTACTGGGAGAAGTTTTTTCGAGAAAAAAGGAAAACAATATTAGTCCTCTTATATCTTCTTGATGTTATGCAAGCTAAGCAGTCTCGTTAGTCAATCTAGCTACTGCGCAGTTTTTTGGATGTAGTAAAAAAGTAAAATCCTACGGAAACTAACTATTTACCGACCGAAAAAACCATTTCGTATAGATTTTAAAATGTTAAGTATTTTGTTAGAAGCTATAGTTTTACTGAACCTACCTATCTACCAGAAATGTGACCCAAAGAAAGCGAAAAACACAAATTATTTAATATATACTTTCGAAAATGTGGAATCAATGCACAAGTGTGTTCCCACACAGAAATCCATCCACATAAAAACTTCATGTTAAGAAGGGAGAGGAAAAAAATGAAAGTATATTCTGCAAAGAAGGCGTGTACATGGAGACAAAATCTGCCAAAAAAAGTCCCAAAGGCCTAGTCCCAAAATAACAAAACTTAGTAAAAGAAGCCAGTAAAAATTTTACCTAGAGTGTAACAGCCTAGTCGTTCAAATGAGCTTCGCATTAACCAGAGAGCGAACGAACTGGAAGATTAGACGCAATTGATCCGTCTAGTATTGAACTGATTTAACTGAGAATTCAATTTCTCCAACTCTCGCGCATTGGCAGACAGCAGAAATCACATACAGTGACTCAGTCTGACCGACTCAAACGAGCTGCTCCAGGTGGGTTATCACAGTATTCTAATAGAGATTAGCTATTATATCCCAGCTCGCAGTTCAAGCACGTTCTATCTTCCAGCGGGTTCCCTTCCTCCGATCTATGACAGAGTATCTAGCCTGACCCCTGCGTCTAATGGCCAACCGACCTCTAGCTCTGCCCCTCTCACACTGCCTGTCTATCTCATAACTCCAGCGTGTCCCAAGTCGTGTGTGGTATCTCGAGACGCGTTCCCACGGCCTACATTTGAGCCCGTGGCCGTTGCTTGTTACTAACGTCTCCTGCATTGTTTACCTTCCTTGAATTTTCCCTTGGTCTTAAGCCTGAGCTAAAGATAGATCGCGTCACAGCACTCGAACTCCACACTCGACGCTGCGGAATTTACTTCGCTTGAGCCAAAGAATGCGACGCCTACGCTTGGAATGCCCGCAGCGTCTCACACGCCTCTCGCATTCCGACGCAAAAGCATTCGGTATAGTTAGCCTAGACATAGCCTGCTACGAACATGTCTACAAATATATAATTAACGTCTAATTTTATGCAAAACCTGACATAATTCTATTGCGTATAAGATGACCCATGAGAAAGGCAAAGAACTTAACGCGGGCTATATGCATGTATACATGAAGCTGACGATTTGTAGCTCAATTGATGCTGGTGCATGAGAAGACTCGTTTCTTCAATTGTTTCAATGTACAAGCAGGCACTTGTTACAGGTACAATTGTATCAAGACCAGACTTTAGGTCCTTGATTGTTGTGTTGTTAATCTTTCCCTTCCGAATTATTTTCAATGGACTGACGTTTGTCGCATTTTTCATTGAAAAGCATATTGAAGCCATTTTTGGATGAAACAAACGGGACAGGGTTTCCTGTTGGAAAGCCGAATTTAGTACATGCAGAAATAAAGTGTTGTCTGCAGTACTGGTGGTAGATGAAAATCCGGGGCCATTTGAACCGATTGATGTTTGAATTCAACTCCAAATGTTGATTAAATATCTACCTAAAAGTTTTCACTTGTGTATTAAGGATATCACCTTAACTGCTCGCATTATCGTAACCCGCTTTACCAATTCCTTTTGCCGTTCAAACGGATCACTTCGGTGCCAATATGATGTAGAGTTCACATGGCATGTTAAACGGCGCTCGTTTACCAACCGATGACTGCGATAAATATAGATATACAGAAGCTCCGTGTTTCGAGTCGAATTCTCAGGCTAACAGTGATTAACTTCGCTGCCTCTTATAAAGGTGTATATTCAACATAGCTTCTATTTTAGAGTCTGACATTTCATTTCTAATCAAAGCTTTTCCTTATAGTATATATAAGCTTCGCCAGGTCTTCGTCCCGTATGGAATATTCAAGTACCATTTTTCTTCACCAGTTCTCATTTTCCATGACACGATGGTGATAGGTGTACCATCCTAGCACAGTTTATGCTATAGTGCGCGACTTGACGTGAGGTATCCGACACATAATAGAAGTTCAAGTATTTATATCAAATTCAAAGGTACTCTATGTTTGGGTCAATGGAATCTGTAGCCGATAAGCCGGAAATTGCGGCTTTCGAGTCAAGGGGTTATGACTAGTGTAATCCATACCTTTTACAGATCTTTTCCTTAATATTTCAAATTATCCCGGTTTTTTACCATACCGAGACCAAGTCTGTAAAAAACTTTGGACATACGGACTTGTTACGACAGTGACATCACTAGTTCCGTTTTCTGGAAACCAATTATCCTAACGCTCGATGAGGGCGTACGATTCTTCATCGTTTTTTCTCTCTCAATATAAATAAATGCAACCGCCGTTTTTGATTTTCTTCTCTACAATATTTTTATTCAGTGGAGTGAAGGACTTCATGCCGGATGGTGGTTCAAACATTTCAGAGTAATCAGAGGTTACCAAGTCTTATGAAAAGCCGCGAGGAAATGGCAGCGTTGCTTGTTCTCTGCAGTCTGTTCAAGCCCGTCAATCTATTTCAACACGTTCGTTACGTACTAGGCCACTGGTGTACGAGTCTGCTTCTGTCGAACAGTTGTATGCCTAGGCTATGACGCCTGTTTTATTCGAGTATTCAAAGAACCCTCATTCAAGTTGAACATAAGAAGCTACTAGTAACCCGAGTAATGCTTCCGTGAATATTTTATATCTGTATACATACGTTCCTGAACGTCGACCTATGGAGGTATGTACTCCAATGTATATGTACGTTAGTCTCTTACCCAAAATGCTAAATTCATACCATGTTTTGATCTTTACAGTTCGAATCAACTTATTCAGTTCCTGTGACTTGCATACCGGAGTATAACCTTGAGCCATGTTATTTTTAATTGATGTGCTGTAAATTGAATGCCCTCATTTCTACATATTTTGCCCTAGATGCTTTATAGCTTATTCGGGCCCATATGTGGTATGTATCCTGATCCCGATTCTCCGTCATTCCTCATTAGTTTGTAAACCTGTATCTGATGTAACTTACTTGAACGTGCACGTGCCTTTTATCTAGCCGTTAGCCTAGTACTGCAAAGGCCCAGCTTATATATCGCGTGGGGACACTTGCTTTGTCCCGCACGGCCACAACTCTGCTTCAGTTACTGCGGATGTGAGGTTTCGTCTCTACGCGACTGCTTCGGAGACGTCTCGTTCAGTATACGATACGGTTGAGGGATAAGGTCTAACTCGAGAATACCGACGTTTACTGGGAGCGGTTAGCGGAATACGAAAGCAAGAGCTAGTCAGGACAATCAAGGGCAGAGACGAGTGGGCTTCTGAACACTGATTCTAGTAGTGCCGTCGCTTTTATAGCAAGTCGGCGGTGCGGCACAGAGCGTTCACGCTCATACTTTTAGTAAATAAATGTTCATATATGTTTAGAAGAAGAGCAACGTCAATTCAAATCATGAAGGCGTCTTCTAATTCCAATTGGGCTCTTTTCTACGGAAAAGCTTGGGTATTAAGATACCCGCATAGGCAACGTGGAAAGGCATGGGCAAAGGAGAGATCTTGAGCCCAGATGCTACTGTCTTACCCTTTTCAGGCTGCCCGAGATACCCCCCACCCCCCCTTGATGGCTTACATACTGGTTTTTTGTTTTCACGCTGGAGTCTTAACGTAATAGAAATACGTTGTATCTGTACATACGGATGTGAACTCGTGAATCACACGTCGCTCAGAAGTAGTTCTGACGCATTAACGCCAATTACAGCAAGAGGGTTGAATTTAAAATAAACAAGTACATTCTTCGCTAAAAAATTTACTCATGAAAACCTACGAGCCACAGCGCAATATTCTTAAAAGTATCTGCTCCCAATGTTGAAGAAGCGATGAACATCACTCGCCACAGGGGAACAAAGTGGTAGACGAGCTTCGTCGTCATTGGAGTTTCTTTTTCAGAGACCTCGCCCGCTTTTTCTGCATCCACATTAAAACCAAGTAAAATGCTGCTCCCACAGTTAACCCGGCTAGGGCGCAGCTCGCGTACAGGCCTGCTGTCAACAAACTTTCTTCTTCTTCAACCAACTCTGAAAGAAGGCGGGGAAGAGTTGAGTACGTTGGCGAGCAAATACATCGATTCAAAAGTATAACATTTCCGATCGCGCAGGAGCAAAGTAAAATCTGGAAAGATAACTTTACGAGCGAGTGAAGCAGGTTTCGGTTAAGAATGTTAAATTTTCGAGGGCTGATCAAAATGTTCGGTGAACATGTCTCGTGCCCTTGCATTTTCGAAGGACGGAGCCTCGAGGATAGCATTTTAGTCCTGTGCAGAGGCGAGTATTAGCGTTTCAGTGTGCAAGAGTGGGCTTCAGCAAGCCTGAATGAGGTTGTTGATGCATCCAGCTGATGGATTAAAATGTCCAACCTTCAAAAAGCTGCAGACGTTAAATTTTGTTTAAAACCGTGCATCTGGTACAGAAAGCCACTAAACCTCTCGGCAAGCTTATGCAGGTTCTTCCATCTCAAAAGACCTTTTGAAAGTGGTTCTGGAAGTGAAGATGACTAAAATTTTTAGTGAAAATATGAGTGGTCGTCCATCAACATACCCGTTATTGTAAGAACATCCCTGCTGTCTAAGCCGCCATCCTATCTTGCTGAAGTTACACCGTACGAGAAAACTCGAGAAACTAGGATCTTTAGATCTGTTCAAGTCTTATTCAAGATGTACGTCACTTTGTTGAGCCTCATTTTCCGACAGCAGAAGGGTACTAAAAAATTAGGAATAACGAAGGGTCCCCTTTAAATTTGTTAACTATACTGGCACTCAACTATTGTAGTGCCAGGATTGCTCACTAGATCGTTCCTAGCAGGTTTCATCAAAACTTTAAATTGGAACTGTTAACGTTTTCGGGAGAGCTTCGAAATAGGACAGCCATATAACCGTTGGTTGCAACACCTGAAGTTTTCAGTAAAGTTCAATAGGTTAATGGTGCTGCTATGCTTTCAGTATTTAGAGATGCGTACCTTCTGTCGTAAGAAGCAAGTAGGCGTAGCCGAACATCATGGTGAATGGCACTGCACACATCACGGCTAGGCCTTGAATCTTTAAGTACTTCACTACGAGTTGCCAACCCATGGTGCAATGTACGTCGTAAGGATAAAACTGAAATAGAAAGAATCTCATCACACTTTGGCTTCAATGGAAAAGAGTTTAAGTTATCGAATCAGACTTCATAATTTTTGGGTAAGTCCAACCGGGTTCTCCCAAAGCAATGTTAGCCATCACTTAAATGGCTGCGTCTTTCCGATTTTTCTATTCTAAATATCTGACGTATTAATAAACGGTTTTAACATCACGCAAAAAATTACACCGATCGGCGGACAATTCCAGGTAGACGCGAGGCAACGTAACAATACTACAATACCGCTGAGATTTTACGAGGCGTTCATATTTACCGCACAGGCAAAATCAATCACAAGAATGTCTAAAATAACGAAGCCGGATGTACATGGGCATTAAGGCTGCATTTATTTCGACCGAGCAATAGCAGCATCCGTATGATGGAATTTTGAAGTTCACAAGGAATGTGAATGCGATCAGCGCGATGGAATTTAATTTAACCTTAGGCTTCAATCAGGAGTAGAAGCTAAGTAATGTATGCCAGGAGGAAAAGCACAGGAAGGCGTTCAAACAGCATATTGAAGTACTTCAACAGGAAAATTACCCAACCGATTCAACACAACAGCATTATGTACCGAGGAATGAGCAGCAGAAGGATTTTACAGGTTTGTCGAATAAAAACTTCCGATATTTAGAATTTCGTTGAAAAACGGGTCTTCAACGTTAGTATTAAGAGCATAAAAAACTCGCATTGCAAATGAAGTATTCTTTTAGTTTCAAGGGCAGTATGGTTTTCCCTACCCAGCGATTCCTAAAGCTTCAACACTTTGCCTCCGAAGTCGGTCGTATATATAGTACAAGACTTCATCTAACCTAATGTAACAAAAGCACACATGTATGAATACAAATTCTCTGTTGTCAATGTTGAGTTAATTTAACAAGCTAGTTCAGGCAAGAACAAATTAGCTAACCGAATTTGTGAAAATTTTGGTACGTCATTTTTACATTCACAACAGATCTCGGACGTGAAATCTTTCAGGTGTGGATAATCTGTCATTGGGTTATCCTTCAAGTAACGATCGAGATTTACGACAATGAAGTTAAATTTTGCTTCAACATCAATTCTGCGGAACATCTTCGAACTCGTTTCCAGATCAGCGTGGAATAATTCAGAGTTGTACTTTGTGGTAAATTAATTCTTCGTTGTTGGTTGAACCCTTTGGAAAGCAATAATTCTGCGATGAAGGTTCTTTGGTGCAAAAAAAGTTCAAGCTAACCTTATCAAGTAGTCTCAATGGGACATTAGTTTCCAATTTTCGTCGAACTTTTTTTCTAGCTGTGCTCACGTCTGCTGAAGTTTACGCCCTGAATTGGAGTGAAGGCGGGGCAAAGGTCTGGCCATTTTTATTCCAGGTTCGTGTAAATGCTCACGCAGTACACCGCATTTTGATGAACCAGTTGCATTTCACATTTATTTGCTACTACGCATCTTTCGTTAAGTGGGGGTCAGGAATATTAAAATCTAGGCCACTCGTTGAAACGAGTTATAGTCTGCATTACGACTAGAACGACAAGAAGTGAAGTTCAACTCTCAAGTAGTTTCCAAACAATTGGGGCTGCCTACTTGCAAATAGTTTGATGACCATCCCAAAACTTCGTCAATGAACAGAGCAAAGCATTCCGGTTCTGAATTTAAAAAAAATCATCAGTCTGAGTATCGGGCAACTGGATAGTTAGCGACCACTAGAAATCAACATGGATGCGTGCTTTAGATCATACACGTGCGTGGCCCCAGGGGACAGTGAACGAATCTACTGCTTCACATTATGTAGCGAGGCGGCGGACTTTGACTGCCGTGGTCAATGCATGCTTACCACTAATAAAAAGCGGCAAATTACGTGTCGACAAGTCCTAAGAAGTTCAAAATCACACGTTACCTCGCTTGCAGTAGGTGCAATTACCCACTTCAATACTTTGAGTATCCTACAGGAATTAGAAGCCAACCGTAGAGTCTGATCCGCGGGGCAACACGTCTATTGAATGGCCAACAATTAGCGCAATTTCCCAAGTTTAGTCACAATAATCAAACATCTATGGAACAATCAGCTTAGGGAAACTTTTCTATAACTAAATTCAAACTCAAGAGAAATGAGATTTCAGTTAGAGGATCCCTACAATTAAAGGTTCGACGTAGTTACCCATTGCGCCGTAGCCGGATGTATTTGTCACGGTACATACGTGAACAGACTATTGCGTCAAGTCAGCGTCGTCACTTTGCTTATGCAACCTGTTGACAAGACGACGTCTACAAGGTAACGTAATAATTTTGATCTCTAGTGGACTCTACCGATTATATTTCTTAGTCAAAGATTTTCCCCACACGCTTATTAAGAACGGAATTACTTAGAAATTCAGCGTATATTAATTCTAGATGTTACACACTAAATACTACAGCAATGAAAGTATGAATACGTTCGTACGGTCTCGAGCCTGAAAGCTGTTACGGCAGAACCTGTTCTATTAGTACGAAGAAAGTAATAAATGGTACGTAAGTTAGGATAATTTGGACTAACTCATTAATTACAGTCTGCAATCAATTGAATGAATTCAGTCTTCCCAATTCTCTCGAGTCCTGGCCTATAGAATCTAACGACGATACTGGTCACGCCCGGCCACCATAAGTAATAAGCCATACACGCGTAAGTAATTCGAGTCGTTCGGCATTATGAGACCACGGTTGGAAAACCATGTCGCAATATGAACCACGTCTCCTGCTCCAAGGGCATTAGTAAGCTATTTATTCAGTCACTTCATATGACGCATGACCAGATCTGGAAACTTTATACATCAACGAGTAAAAAATCAGTCATAATCGTACGCAACAACACATCCATCTCGCACACTAGATTCTACGCAACAATACCAGATTGTCGACCTCCTAATGTCATCGTAATTTAAGCGTGACGAAGATTTCCACGAATGTTCTTCGACTACAGCGGGAAAAGGTAGAGATGCTGCATATTTCCCAGGCAAGATTCTATAAGCCCACAGAGTATTTATAGATCGCGCACAGTATCATTATTCGGCCAGTCCATCGGGGTTAACTACCATCATCTTTCACCCTTATAGAACTTCACTATACGTAAGCTTACAGCTATGTAGTATCCCGTAGTACTTCTACTCCGAAAACGAGTTGGACTGGTACACGTCTAGAATTGATGGCTCAAAACACTCCCGAAGACTGCCCCCCATTAATACGTTCTATTCCAACAAAACAAGCGTACACGTTCTCTTGCATACGTGGCACTTACAGTGTAAGATAACCTAACCCTTAACTTCGACCCCACAGCATTCTACACTTATCATGGTCTCATGAACAATTTCCGACGCCTTGAACCACGATTTCTCAAAGATCAATACGACTCCTCGCGCATCTCGCACTCGCACCCGCACCTTTTTCAGAAGCGTGTGTTGAGACCTGCAAGTTGAAAATACAGAACGCTTCCGAAATATATGTATTCTTCTTCTTTCGATGTTAATTTAGAGGAGTCTCGGAATCCAGTCCATGTAGCCCCAAGTCAGTACCAGTTTTTCTACTGCCCTCTGGAAAGTGAGCAGACATTAGTTAGAACATATATTCGGGTTCACCCAATAATCCCTTAATCTGATAGGAAAAATTGAAGTAGTTAGGAAGCATTTTTTAGTTTAATTGAACATGGGATACATAATGATAGTTACTGTATTTTGTGGTTAATGATGCAAACGTTTTCTACAGTTAATATGAGAAGAGTTTATTTCTATCAATAAATGTCTTTTCTTTTTCACAAACAATGCTGAAAAATAAGCTTCATATAAGATCAAAATACTTAAAAGGCGGTGCACAAGTAATGTACATTCACAGACAACCAATCAGAAGAAACTCATGCGTGGCACAGAATTTGGCATAATTTCAAAGAATAAAAGGTAATTCAAATTAGAGGAAGCGCTCTGTGTAATATACTGATTATACTGCACGTAACTATCGTAACAATAAAAGTTTAATTCCAGAATTGTTTGCCGCAAAATGTGAGAGCAAATAAATTGAACTCATTTCAATATCCAGAGTCTCTGATAGAGCTGCGAAGATGTTACGCAACATTTTCACTGCTGAAACTCCTGCCAATAGCTCAAGAATATCAGTGACTATTGAATTCTAAGAAATGGGCTCTAATAAAAAGAGAAATTGTAAAATTGAACAGAAGCTGACATAAATACAGTACTGTAACGACGGTGTCCTATAGGCCTGCCGCCAGCCTCACCTCTGATGAGGAAACATTTTACTCCGCTGGGATCATCTCCGAGGTTACTTCCAATGCTTTAACTAGGTGCATGAAATATCACTCCTTTAGATTCCAATTCAACAAGAGCTCCTCGCTTCCTATCAAAAAGAATCACACACATATTGAGCACACAAGATATAGATAAATAGGGTTTTCTTAGTTTTTAACATTTGTATTATTCCTTGAGAGCTACGTATATTAATCTGTCGGTTTGCCTAAGTTAAAAGGGTAGCTTTAAAATTTATTTTTCGTATTTTTAATTTTGTACTTATTTTTTAATATGGCTATATTGGCTTTATTCAATGTCTTTGCAGTCAATTCTGTAATATTGAAACAGTTTACCTCCTTATAATCAGGTTAGTAATATAAATTTTGGTTTTTAGTGCGTAAAATCTGAATTCTCGTACTCTCTATCCTACAGCCAGGTATTTTGTTTGTGAAAAAAATATTCAGTGGCTCCAACATGATAGCTGGAGAAACTAAAAACCTTCTGTCAAACTTTAATAGTCCAAGGAAGCTTTCATTTGAGTTACATTGGTTGGGTCAGGAGCCTTTTCGATGGCTATTACTTTGTCTTCCGTCGGGTGCAGGTCATCTTTGTCCATCACATACCCCAAGTAGGATACGAGTGGTACACCAGTGATGCATTTTTTAAATCTCAATTTCAGGGTTTGTATCTTGGAGCTTTGCAAGCACCCGATGTAGTCGCTCAGGTGGTACTTTTTCATTCGTAGCACAAATTAACACATCATCTAAGTGGCAGAAAGTGCCCGAATGACCTTGCAATAGTCCTTCCACAGCACACTGAAAATACCAAGGGCATAGGATATTCCAAATCTTAGTCTATTATAAGCAAATAGGCCACTGTTAGTGTTAATCACAGTATAAGGTTTGGATTCTTCATCCAACTGCAACAGAGCATAGACCTAAGACACGTCTAATTTAGTAAAAATTGAGCCCCCAATTAACCTACTGAAAAGTCTTCTACTCTGGAAATAGGATAAGTATCCATCCTACCTACTCTACTCGTATTTATTGTAAGGTTATATTTCTCGATACTCCTGACACTGAGGTCCTGTTTGAGCACAGGCACCTCTGGTACTGTCCATCTAGAATACTGAATTTGAGCTATAATAACTTGATGCACTAATCTATCAAGCTCCTCATCTACTTTGGGCTTCAAAGCATGAGGAACTCATCTAGCTTGCTAAACTTGAGAAGAACCGAAGGGTCTACTTCAACGCTAAAAGTCTTTCCCTCGAAAATCCTAGACCTGGCTTAAATTCTTTTTGAAAATCTTTAGCTAAGTTCCCTGACTGACTAGCAGCCTTACTACCTTTCGTAAGGTTAACATTTTTAGAGACTCAACCAGGTTTCTACTCAGTAATGATGAACCTGTTCCTTACACTGTAACAATAGGTACTTGTTGAAGGGCTATGCCACTATTCTTTTGCTAGATGGTCACCCTAATTTCCCATGCAACACCGAGCTCTGGGCCACAATAGCTTCTGAGGCTCACATTAGATGGCCTCAGCTTTGGTCTCATAGATACTGGTAACCTGCAGTTACCTACTTCTGAGATCACTGTCTAGCTGTTCCAGTGTCAACTTCTTTGTTTAGAGGATGGTTATTGAGTAGAATTACTGTCCCAATAGGAGCTTTGGCTTGCCCAACTACAGAGAACAAGTCATAGTAATAAGCATTAGAATTTTTACTTTGCCCATCTGCATTGTCTGGGAGGTTAGAGTGGATTTTCCTACTCTCGTTAGAAGAATGGATTGTATGTACACTTCCTGTGTTAGGCATAGTTGTCACTGGCATCGTCTTCTGCTTGAAATGGAATTTTTAGGTGACGCTTCTGGCCATAAAAAGGCAAAAGCTATTTTTGTGTGGGAGTCTCTCCTCTAATAGAGATTCCTGCAGCCACTGCATGCTGACTTAGGTTGAGCCTGATTATTAGGGCTCTTTTTTGGAATAGTTGGTTTATACTGCTGGCCTTTAGCAACAGTTCTTTCCGCAGAATTATGCTTACTCCTAGACATGAGGATGCTAAAATTTCTCATAGCTTTGAGATATTTAACGGCTGATTCCCGGGTTGTAGCGATATTAAGATCACGTCCAAAAGTGAGGACGTGTCTTTGTCTAGCATGCCACAAACTAAGCCTTCTAAAAGCCTCTTCTCTTGTGACTCCTCAAAGTAGCACATGAGTGTAGGCTTTGTCAGATCTACCACAAACTCCACAAGAGTCTACCGTGGCTTCTGAAAGCAATGTTAGAATGGCAACACTAGTAGATCTGGATCAAAATAGGTTTAAAATGATGAGTGAGGGTGGTTATGAGTACCTCATAAGACACTGAGGCTGGTGTCTTGGGTGCTAAGAAATCCGAGTCGAGAGCATAAATCTCAGGCCCTCCGACTGCGAAAACGATAAACCTCCTATCTTCTTCCTATGTTTGAAATGTTGATTTCGGAATAAACGATTTTTCTTTCTTTTTTCTTTCCCTCCGACTTATTTTCGATATATGTCTCCATTATTCATATGCGACCCTGAGAAGCAAACATAAGTAAAGGGTGGTTAAATTGTAAGGGCCGATTTTGAA
>VOMN01058248.1:0-29651 GCA_014899125.1 Orchestia grillus | reverse complement strand
GTTTGTTGTGTGGGTGTTTGTATGTGGGTGGTTGTGAGTGTGTAGGTATGGGTGCAGGTCGGGTTGGATGTATGTGTGGATGAATGTGCAAGTGTATGTGTGTGTACGCGTTTCTCTTCATAAAATGTGTGGTCCCTTATATCGTAAGTTCGGTTTTTCACAATTTTTTTCAGTATAAGCTTTAGTATAGAAGTGAGCTCCCATGAGAACAAATTTCCTAGTAAGGGTAATATTCCTCTACATTTTCAAAGTGATTGATGCAGTACGTACAAAGTAATACTAATTACTGTGCTATGCTTCGTTTTCTAAAGTGTCACGCTTTGCAATTGTTGCTGAAAATAGTTTCCTGAAGTTAATGGTATTCGCAAGACCTGAAACTGTCATCTGTAAGCTAATAAAACAATATATATTCCTTATAACAACATGTGATGAATTTGAGAAAAAATTGTGGGGAGCCAAACCGCAAAATGCATGTTACAAAGAATTAAGTGGATTTACAAAGTGTACTAACATTGCAACGACTGCATTATTTGTCAACGTAATTTTTGTGCTGGGATATCGCATCAAGTAATCTTTTAACCATACTTACTAACTTACTTACTTACTTACTTACTTACTTACTTAGTACTTAGAGAGATGTTTCGACCGTCACGCCGAGGCCACACTGGGGTGCCGCCGCTTTGTGTGCATGGTGTGCCTCCGCAGATCCGCGAGCTGTTGAATGAGACCGTTTCCCTCTGCTGTTTGGTGATAGTGAGGTAGGGGAGGCCTGATACACACACTCATCCACATACACATGTGTGTATGTGTGTGTTTGTGTATGTACGTACATGAGTACATATGTGCGTTTGTACGGAGCGCCCTGTAAGAAAGTGCATGAGAGGACGTAGCTCCAAAGAATTGTACCAATCATCGAATAACGTACCGATAGGAAGCCTTTTCCTTGAAATTTGAAGCAACATAGATCAATAAACCTTTTATTACTTCAGTATTAAGTACTTTGCAGTGACAAATTCAAGTTTTGGTAACTTTGAGTCAATACCCACATTTGCAAATGACCTTTCTACATATGCATGCTGGTGGCTGTATGAATGTGTGCGCGGCAGTTGTGACATGAATTTAACGATAAATGTTTCATATTTCTCCCATCCTATTAATAATTTCTCATGCAATTAAAGCAAGAATTTTAAATAAGTGGACATTCGTTTAATGGTCAGGTATTTCAGAGTAGTGTGACACGAACAGAAGATGAGCATTTTTCGTCGGTGTAAAACAGCGTTTAACAATTAGGAAAGCACCCCATTAATGGGACGCTGGTGGTCTGTAGAGGGTTAGACCGCAAATTGTATTCACTCATCGCGTGAGAAGCGGCCCAGAAAATGCCGTTCACTGTATTAAAAATCTGAACATAAATTCCAGGAAGTACGGGAACCATCGCTCACGATGCCTCATCAGGGTAAAAGGCGTTGCCTATCACGGCGGTCAGTCGCTCTCAACTGTTACTGCTCTGAAATACTTCCGTTCAATTTAAGTAATTGAAGACCCCACGCTCCCGCCCGATCTCAGCGATAATCTTAGATCTCATTTTCCCGTCATATGGTTTCTCGCAGCCCAGGTCATTAGTGTTTATAAGACGGAACCGAATCATTGCAGCATTTTCAGAGGCTCTGTTCATAGAGATAGGTTTTATTTGTATTTTCACAATCCTTGCAAAATGGATGCTCTTTTTTCAAGCAGAATTTGAACAGAAACGATAATAAAAGGAAAATAATCATTTTAAATAGGTAAATGAAATTTTTGTCCAATTATGTACAAAAAATTAACCTGAACTGAATTCAGTGGCACTTTATTCACTTATTCGTGCTTTCTTATGCCTCTCAAAACTCAAGAAATCTCAAAAATTGCTCCTAAATTTGTTACTGGATTACATCTATCTTCAGTGCGCATTTATTCTCCGTTTAGCAACAGAGTTTTCTTCGAGAAGTTCATTTCATTATATCCCTTACGCAAGCCGAAATGGCTGAGTGTCACCGAATTTACATTTACCTTCAATATCAGATTACTTATTGCAGGAAAAGTCTAGCATTATTGAGAGGAACTCCGGCCGGCACGCGCTGCGGGGCTGGCAATGAGGAAAGGGGCGATGAAAGCGATTCAATTAAACTCGAAGTCTCGGATGATGAAACTTCCGTAACGCTGAGGCTTCCGTAACGCTGAGGCTTCCGTCACGCTGAGGCTTCCGTAACGCTGAGGCTTCCGTAACGCTGAGGCTTCCGTAACGCTGAGGCTTCTAAAATATAAAGTAGAAAATTAGAGGCCTTCAATTCTAACGGAAGACACCCGACCGCAGCTTGCTAGGTTCCGTCAAACAATGAACGCTTTATAAATATTTAGTCACACAAGAGATGTTTCATTTGATTTTAAACGATTGCAATTTCATACCCAATCATGAAAGCGGGTCTCCTTCGACCCCGCGCGAGCGAGCGTTCGTTTTATCGAGCGGAACTCGACGTCGAATTTTTATTATGGCTTACGGACTTCGGGGAAAAGTCTTTTGCTTGCTTAATTCAAGTTTCCATAGGCTGATAAGTGGTGATTCCGATAAGCTTACTGCAAAATTTTCGACCGAGTAATAGGGAAAACAGGAAATAAACCACATGAGTTTACCGTTTAATGCTTTGCCTACTGTGAGATTAAGAAAACTTCAATCGACATGATCCTACTTGCATTCAAATCGCAACATTTGAACGTTAGTTGCATATGGACGTGCAGAGTCGTGGGCGCACTCGTTCGTATATCACCCACTATACTTTTGTTCACGTTCGAAAGAGACTTAAAGTTGATTTTGGATCTCAAAGTTTTTCAGAAAAGTTGGCGTAGAGTTTCGCAGTCCATGGCAGCCGCTCTGAGAATGTCTCTCTTTTTGCTCGGAAATTTCGGGGCGTTCGACGTCTCTAATGAAATAGGACGGCTGAAGGGCTCTTTAGAAGCGCCCTCAGAGACTGGGGCTACGCGGAGACCCTGCCTCCCAAAAAAAAAGCCCATCGGAATTGCCGTCAAAATCGAGGCAAAATAATAGCCACAGGTGAGCGTTTGTCTGGCTGGTCGAGACCATCAATTATGCTGTATAATTATCGAGGGCAGCGATGGGACGGGATGCTCGTTTGTGCTGCGCAAGATTTTGCGGTGATAGAAAATGTAGGATCATTTTAAGCGCTTTGTTGATCGAATATTAAATTATCTGTTACTTCGGTTAGTGAGACAATTATGCACATATGTGATTTGAGATCGAACTTTGTTTTTGCGAATATTTTTATGTATTCAGTAAAATTATATT
The DNA here is from genome assembly GCA_014899125.1 of Orchestia grillus. NCBI lineage: Eukaryota > Metazoa > Arthropoda > Malacostraca > Amphipoda > Talitridae > Orchestia > Orchestia grillus. Next base: position 26,314 of record VOMN01058248.1, on the reverse strand, counting down.
GCGATGATACTGATTACGTTTAAATCGATTCGCTTGAACTAATACGGAAGTTCGCAACTTTTTCTTCAACTATAAGAAACTTGTTTACTACTTATGATGAACTACAGAGACGTTGGTGAAAAAGATCCCACAACCTTTTATTACTCTTTGTTAAATTATATGAGGCGAATTTGATAAGTTTGATGATCCTTTCGAACTTTCCCTATATCTCGTTGTTTTTCAATAGGAATAATACGGTGCCTGAGTAGAGTCTACGCCTAGTTACCACTGATGAACAAACTTGAATAAATCCTCCCCGGGCAGGATTTTTGACGAACACGTGCTACATTCAGATAATTTTCGTAGTTTTTTTCAAATGCATCTCTAAACTCGGAAATTGTTGGCAGCTTATTTCGAGAGAGGTCGAACAATGACGAGTAGACCTATTTCATGCTTTTTAATTCAAAATCGAAAAGTTACCAAGTATATTGGCTCAGTGTTGAGAGATGCTCGTTAAATCAGAACGAATTAAGACGTCCACACCGGAGATGGTGTTAATCCGACGCAACCTTCGACCTTGTTGGAGAAATAAAGTTGAAGCGAAAGCCTTCATTCAAGTTCTGTGTTTTATCACAACTCCCCGAATTAAAACAACTTAACGGATGCGGCATTTGAGTCGATTTTCGACTGCAAAGTCTAAGTAAGCCAATCAACTCTTGTATCCATCCTATGGTAAGCATTTGGTAAAAAACATAACGACTCGCCTGAATTACCAAACTCTGCAGTAATTGGAAATACTGATGTACCACGGATTTTTCAGACAATGCCGTAGCTTTCATCTACACGCATATCCGGCGAAATATAATTAAGCATGTCACATATTCAATCATCGCGCGAATGTTGTCCAACTGCATTCATAAATCTTCATTACCATTCATATTACCACGCCCTCCGAGGCTTGATGACTGCAGCTTTTGTTATGCAAATTCAGCTGATGGGTTTTGAAGTGAGGGCTTGCCGAGTGTCGGCAGGACTTTGAGCTCATTCAAAAAATCCTTCCTCTTTCTGTCAATGCGTCCCTGCGGTCCAACCAGCAAATGTAAGGGACCAAGATTTTGAATTGAGCTAATATTTAGTTCCACAGATGATGAGGTCGGTTCAGGTAGGACTATCACTGAACTTTCTAAGCGTTTTAGGTAACGACCGAAACGGAAGAATTTTTTGTATTTATTATTTTGAATTTGGAAGTGATGAGAAGTATTTCATTACAAAGTAGATTTAGTGCACAACAATTCTTAGTGATTGGTAATTGGATTTATTTAGCGTAGCAATTTCTTTCGCAGTGATTTCACATTTGCATTTTGACGAAAAGGTTTCACACATGCAAGCATGCTGACTGAGTGTTGAAACCATTTCTTAGGGCGAGAAACCATCATAAAAATTTTAAAAATCAGTAAATGTCCACTCGAGTGAAATGCATGTACCGAATTGAAATTTATTTTCATTTTGGAGCTTGAAAGTGAACCTTCAATGAAGGAAATTCAGAATAATGCGGCACTTGAGACCGACCACCCAATGTGATCCAACCTCAAATTCAAACATTGGGGACGCTTAAAACTTGAAAACACACATATCCGGGATGAAATTCCAAACACAAATTGAAAGAGTACGAGCAAGTCTTCACTTCCTGCGCCATAATTAGCACCAAAACCAAAGACGTTCGGGCTCTACACACACACATGAGAGGGCACCCGCCCTGACCCTCCAGGAGCAGCCCCACTCGTGATGTTGTGACCACTCGTTGCCTCGCCGTCGCGCCACAGCGGCCCCGCTCTGCCCCTAGACGACCGGTCGCCTCTCACTTGTTTTCAGCGAATATTGCGAGTTTGTGGAGCGTCTTGCAGGAGCCATGCAGGCCTCTCCCGAGCATCAGACTCGTGTTTTATTTCCTCTCACATTACAAGGAGTGTTTGCAGTGATCCATTACGCTGCAACTCACTGTGTGACCGCCTCATGCGCTCCTTTGGCGAGTTTGTGCAACTGCGAGTGGCAGCATTGCGATCTTGTTCCAGAGTTGTTTAGGTGTGTATGTTTATCATCAACTGACTCAGTTTTGATTACTAGCAAATTTTACTCGAACATATTCACTCACGTGTCCTCGTTGACAAAGCTCAATACTTTACATAGTTTGTGTTGGTCACCAGAAGATGAATTATAAATCTGAGTCGCACTGAGATTCACTCAAACACTTAACGGCTAAATTGAAACGGAGATCTACTTCTTCACTTTTTCGGGGACATTTTCTTATCTAAATCAAACGTTGATTCAATGATCGACGTTTTCAATCCTACCTTCTCGAAGTTTTTACAAAAACGTAAAAGTGTGTTTCAAGCCTCAAATAATTGTTAAACATTGTAAGTACGGGCTGACCGTTTCTAGGCTTCTTGATTCATATGAAATTAGACAGAAAGCGTGGGGTGGAAATCAAGGCATAACATTTTGGCGGCCTGACGACTCGGTATTTCGTTCTCGCTTCTCATCGCGCACAGTGCGCACCATCAAACCTTGCGCCGAAATAATTTGTGACTGGGTTTTTCTTTTCAAGCATGTACGCGTAAATGGCGAACATGCCGAACCGATCGGACGACTTGGCTATCGTGCCATATCTCCCCACACAATGATGTGATGCTGTCGACATCTTGAACGCGGAGACACAGAAAACCTATATTGGTCGCGACTCTCCTTGCATCTTCGCTGTTTCAATTGAAATTGAAATCTTTTAGATTGAAATTGAAATTGACTTTTGAAGAATTATGCTATTACGCTGTCAGGAGCTCTCACGCTGTCCGAAGCTGTCACGTTGTCAGAAGCTGTCACGCTGTAAAAAGCTATCACGCTGTCAAAAGCTGTCACGCTGTCAGAAGCTGTCACGCTGTAAAAAGCTGTCACGCTGTCAAAAGCTGTCACGCTGTCAAGAGCTGTCACGCTGTCAAAAGCTGTCACGCTGTCAAAAGCTGTCACGCTGTCAGCTGCGCTTCGGTAGATTTTGACGACAACTTTTGTCTCGCTGAGAACATGCGTATTTTTAAGGTGCACCCGAGCTCGCCGTCCATCACACCCTCCCTAACAAAGGCCGCCTTGTGTGCTGCTGCACAGCGCCCTGCACAGCGCCCTGCACAGCGCCCTGCACAGCGCTCTTGTTATGAAGCAAACCGCCTCTGACGACCGCCAGACCCGCGTGTTCCCTCAGGCCTGAATATTCCACGAAACCTCCCGCAGTTGTTCGACCTAATACAAAAAAACTTACTCAAATGAGTTTCTGGAACGTTAATCAATGCGACTTTCCTTAAGAATACGCTAATCAACCGACACACAGAAGCGCTTCACCAACAAATGAGCTGCCACGGTAGATTTTCTGCTTAGAACACACAATGTTGAGACGACTACGTGGGCTCCTGATGCATGAATACACTGGGAAATAGTCATTTTATACCGAGAAAGTTAAAGAAGGAACGGGAAAACTTCAGCGAACTCTTTTGTAATTAAATCAAACTTTTTACTATTCTTCTTGTACAAAATTGAAAAACACAAGTTGGGCAGAAACCAATTCATCTTTTCCTGGAAAAAAATTAATCGATTCTGTAAGCGTACTGATCAGAGCATTTACTTTTAAGAGAGGAGGTCTCAGGTTCTATTCCATGCACATGTTCCCAAGTGCTTCCGCTAGGATAGAAGGATTTAAGCCCCATGTTCCCCACAACGTGCAGGTGCGCGGTCAGTGATTAAAAGGCATTCACCAACCAATACGTTGTTCGGTGTATCAACTCTGTTGGACTAAAACTTCATGCCTTACGAAGTTTTAGCAGCAATTCTGTGACTGGGTTTCCGATTTTAGCGCGCTATCATGACCAGCTAGGGCTGCAGGTGCACGAAATGACGCACATAACCGAGTAAGCGCAGCGCGTCTGTGCGCTGGGAGCCTGAATAATTCGAGCGCAAAGTTACGTCGATGTATGGCCCCCTGGGGTGAGACAATTCATTGCTCGCTCTGATAATTTTCCCTCGGAGTTCGAACTTCCATCCGTCGAAAGTAGCGAATCGTGATTGATACATTACAGTTCTTTTCGTTCACGGCGGATGGGGTAGAGAAATTTCATCATGAACTTCGCTCGTCCTTGGCCTGAGTAGCATCGTCACCAAGAAGAGCCTGCGTCGTAATAACTGAGATGTCGTAATGGCCACACTTCGACAGTACAGAGACAGGCAGCGAAAAATGCCGTTTTCAGGAGCCTGGCTTTTATAGAAAACGCTACGACCCTCTTCAGCATAGAAGCGTTTGCTTCGAGGGCCACTGAACATTTCGAGTTGAAATCAATAAGAACCACAAAATTTGATAAAAGTAACGCAGAAAATTTAGAAAACAATTCACACGATTTCTTCGATTCAAAACTGCTCTACAGCAGAACAAAACCTCTCTTAAGTACGACTTGAAATTTTCTTTGACGAACACTTTCCCGGCAAGTAACCGAGATCAAATTTGGTCTCTCACCCGCGAGTCCTAACGATGGACGCCAAGTTTCTCTCCATTTCTCTCGAGTCAAGTGAGAGGAAGAGCTACTGCCCCGTGACATGCGACCCCAGGAGCCGTGCGCGCCGCTGTCGGGCCTAAGCAAGGCCGCACATTTTGCCTGTCCCTTCCCCTGCATTAAAGGGACAGTTCTGGCGGAACGGCCGCAGCACATGCGGTGCTCAGCTGGACCACCAGCTGGTAGTCTCGCGGGCAACTGCTCTGGTACTCCACCAGCTGCTGCTACCAGCGGTCTAGGAGACAACTTTCTTTATGCTGCACACCAGCTGCTGATACCACCGGTCTAGGAGACAACTTTCTTATTGCTGCACACCAGCTGCTGCTACCAGCGGTCTAGGAGACAACTTTCTTATTGCTGCACGCCAGCTGCTGCTACCACCGGTCTAGGAGACAACTTTCTTAGAGCTGCACCAGCTGCTGCTACCAGCGGTCTAGGAGACAACTTTCTTAGAGCTGCACCAACTGCTCGTGGGAGTGTCGGTTCCATGGCACTGCTGTACTCAGCGCGTTTTGTTCACTGTCGTGCGGTCTGCGTGCGTGTTGCCCTCACGTTCTCTTGCTCTCATGTTCTGGAAATTCGCTGCTCAACTTACAAGTCGGTCTACTTACGTGCTGGTCTAATTACTAGCAGGTCTAATTACTAGCAGGTCTAATTACTAGCAGGTTTACTTGCTAGCAGGTCTACTTACTAGCTGGTCTACTTGCTAGCTGGTCTACTTACTAGCAGGTCTACTTGCTAGCTGGTCTACTTACTAGCTGGTCTACTTGCTAGCAGGTCTACTTACTAGCAGGTCAACTTGATAGCTGGTCTACTTACTAGCTAGCTTACTCGAATTTTGCTTGCGTTCCCACCAAAGAGAACATCAGAAGGACCGCCAGGTTCCGTACAGTCTCCGTATTTTCCTTTTGGGTTTCAACAGATCATTTCCAATGCAGAAGATTTAAATTAAGGAGAAGTAGGCCGAGACTGTGACGACGATTGAAATAAACTTCGAGGTGGCAATGAGAGGTGCGCTTCACCGTACAAAATAATGTTCAGTAATTTTGTCGTACAACAAAACCCATCGGGCTATTTTCTAGAAAGCTTGTTTCAGGAAGCCTAAAGCTTTTGAATGATTTTGGAAAACAGAAAGCATTATGCTTTTTGGTGTCCCTGAAATATGGTTAGTCTAGTCTTAAAGCAAAATTTTGTAATTTATAATTGAAGGCTCGTCCAAATTTTTTAAGTGAGCACCTGATCAATTTCAGTACTCCAATTTCGTTCGTTAAAGTCCAGTTCATTGAAGATATTCAAATTGAAACTGACCTTGCAATTTAAAACATATTAATTCAAGAATATTCCCACTCAAACATTTAAAAGAAGGAAAATAAGAATCGCCAACGTGTGGATGCATTCTGAATGCGTAGAACCAACTGTTACTCAATTCCGCTCCTCACCCACTCCAAAGAAATAAAAATTAGGAATCATCGTTTGCTATGGAGATCATGGAATTCGAAAGCACGTCAATTTTTGTTTTCCATGGCCTGAAAATGAGCAGCGAAGGAATGCTCTTGAAATATCTTTTAGCTCTTCATTTCCTTCGAACAAGGGCCCTGAAGACGAGCGTGGGAGGAAGCGAGTTTTTTTCGCACGCCGTGCGGTGAGTACAAAAGAATAGCGTGGGAGGGCGCGAGGTTTTCCTCCCCGAGGCTGCTGAGAGCTCACGCGAAAAGAGTGGGAGCAGGAGGGGCAGCGGGAGTGAGAGTGGGAGGGCCAAGTAGGAGTGGGAGCAAGAGAGGGAGTGTCGCAACGCGTCAGTTCTGAGCAGCATAATCGGCTTGCGCCATCGCCTCCGTTGCCATTAATGGAAGTTAGGGCGATGTAAACGATCATCTGAGCGCGCCGCGTCTGCTTCGAGTGCAATCTGGAGCATGATGCTCGTTCGCTGCTCGCTTCCAGCAGAGCCGGGCCAGCCCTGCTCCTCAAAACGAGCCCTCGGAGGGCCACTTTTAGCTCTTTGCCTTAAAACGAGCTCTGAATGTGCCAGCTCCGGCTCTACGCTCTAAAATGAGCACTGGGCGAGCTAATTTTTGCACTCAGCCCCAAAAAGGACCCCGAAGTTGCTTATTCTGGCGGCGTAGACCAGTTGTCACACCGATTTCACGGAGTGCGTCTACCACCGAAGTGCCGTTTAATGCTGTCATGAAGCACAGTTGAAAGCTTAGCTCAGTTTTATAAAAGAAATATTCTTCTAGCAATACCTGTTCCTCGTTGCTGTAATACTCACTGTGGAGACTATCAAACGTGTAACACCAATGTACAGTTAAAACATGGCGGTGATCGTAACGATGTTTACCGTTGTTTCAGGCCTGAAGACGATCATCAACGCTCTGCTGAACAGCATCAAGCAGCTCGTCGAGGTGATGACGCTCACGGTGTTTTGCTTGATGGTGTTCGCCCTGTTCGCGCTGCAGGTGTACATGGGCGTGCTCAAGAACAAGTGCGTCGCGGCCATCACAGGCGTCAACTTCACCGACAGAGAGTGGAACGAGTGAGTACCTCATGCAAGCTTTGTTTCATTAGTCCTAAATGAACCGACTTTTTATTCAACCCTACGTTAGTTTCCCGGGGTGTTTTGTGGCCTCAATTTCAATCAGGTTAACATTATTTGTATGTGTCTCCTAAATTATCCTTTTTTAAAACCTCCAGGTGAGTATTGCAGGGTTAAATGAATGAAATTGTAGGTTAAAAATTCCTCAGGCTTTGTGCATTTGTGTGCACATACACCTTATTTAGAAAGAAATAATAAGATCGTAAGATTAAGTTGCGTTATTTCGAATGTCCCTTTTTCAGAAAGGGCATGGGTTATCATAGGAATAAGAGGTTCTTGGTGTCGGCCACGAGTGAGGCGCGAAGGGTCAAATTCGGGCTGTTCTTATGTTGTATTATTAAATTGTCTGAGGCCACTAAACGGTTGAAGTGTGGGCTCCCTAACTTATTTAGATGTTTTTTAACTCGCTTACGAGGAGAGTTGTGGTATACATGGGGAATTATATTATGAAGTGAGTTGTACGAATAAAATTGGCGAACTATTTTTAATTCGCGTTCAACTAGTAAATTTTCAGGTCAGTACGGTCGTAAAATACCACAAATTTGAGTTAAAATTAAACGGCTACATCCCTCTTAAAGTGAAGTCTACTCTTCCGTGCGCGAGCACTCACGCTGACGCTGTGGACCTTGGGCAGCAACCCAAGAATGGGCCACCTGCTCGCTTCTGTGGCCGCACTCTGTCCTATTCTGTCCTATAATGCTAGCAAATGGCCACACGGTGCATTATTGCTCTCGTATGGGGGCTCGCGATGTGGAATGCATGCGTATTTTGAGAAGAATTAACTCTCTCTCAGGCCGTCTCAGAGAACGCACGCATTTGACCCCTATTAAAAATCAGGGTCGTGTCTCTGATAGTTTTCTGCACTGAGTGTGGTTATAGGCTCGAACCAGCGCAGAACATAGCACCTATCGTTGCGCCTGCAGGGACCCTAGCGGCGCCTCTAGCAGTTCGGCGCAGCAAAAACTGCCGGCGCGCTACTGTAGCATATATATATATACATGTATATATGTCCCTAGATGGCGCTACTTCCCTGGTGGCAGATTAATTTTCTAGTATTGAGTGGTGGCAGTTTCGTGCAGCCCTGTGGATTTGCTGTCAGCACTACCGCAGTGGCACTCGCGGCCTCTGTGGCAGAGAACTGCACCAACGGCGGTCATGACGTTCGTGCAGCGGCGCAGCCACTGCCGCGCCACGCTAGTTATGCTTCTCTCTGTTGCGTTGCTACTACAGTAGTGCTGCGCCCCCTTTTTTGATCGTGTCATTGCCGGTGTCGATGTTGTGCGCATAGAAGACCTGCGAACCACGAGAATCGTCTCGTTTTTATCACGTCTCCGGCGAATTTTGTAGCTGATGTTGAGAGTCGGTTTTCTGTACATAGAGTTCCCAAGTATGGCGCTGAGTGTCTGTGAATATTTGCATTTCGTAAGTGATTTTAAAATTCTTCGCGCTAAACACGGTACTAAAAATGAGCGTCAAGCAGTCCTGTATGACGTACGATTGTGTTAGCAGTAACACAGCGCAAGGAGGAAGCTGAGGGTCTGAGTCTAGAGAGAGTGTCCAAATCTCTTGAAGTGTTCGAGTCTAGAGTGAGGGTCCTAGTCTAGAGTGAGTGACAGAGTCTAGCGTGAGTGTCAGAGTTAGCTTGAGTTTAAGAATCTAGTTTAAGTATCTTCAGAGTCTGAGAGTCAGAGGCTAGAATATGCAGGTAAGATTCTGGAGCTAAGAGACCAAATGTGATTTGCTGGGAATTATGCAGACGTTGAACACAGACTCGTCGTTGCAATGTCACGCACGTAGCTATCGTGCCTGAACATTGCGGCAAAATATGCCTTCAATGCACAAAACTGAAAATTATCTACACCCTCTCAATAGGCCCATTTAATAAATTTACATCGATGCCAAATAGTCCATTAGTTTCAGTTTTAGACTTATTTGTTTTTCTATCAATGTTCAGTAAAGTAAAATTTTACAATAGGCTACGGTCTTTCAGTAATGTACGACTCTCGAATTGCCTTCTTGGATTGCGGGTTTATTTTTTAATAGCGACAGAAGGCCGTTTTTGGCGAGTGTTTTGTCTTAGCGGATATCCCTCCAAAGAGCCAGCAACGTCGGCGCCGATGACGAATGGTCTCCGGAGAGAAGAACAAATTTTGTAAGGAAATGAACGTACGTTTTTATAGATTTTTTTAGTGGGTTTCTGTTGTACTTATTTACCGAGCTTCTGATTCATTCCTTTGCGAAGGAAAGGCCGGTGCGGAAGTAAAGGCCTCATGCCTTCACCGAGAATTGCAAAGCGAGTCTTCATTTTTTTACTCTTTTGAATCTTCAGCCACGAATCGGAAGCTCGAGTATAGTAAGGGATGCCACTGGAATTTCAATTGGACTGTTAAAGGGATAGCTTATTGTATAAAAACATTAAGAAGTTCCCTTAGAGTGGGCAGCTTCCAGTTCTTCCCACATCATTCTCGTACGCGTAAGCATTTTAAATATGCCCCCCGCATATTGCAAATGCGTCTGCATTTTCATTAAAGCATCAGCATTTTATATATACGTCAGCATTTTGTATATGTGTAAGCATTTTATTCATGCGTCAGCATTTGATACAAGCGTCGGCATTTTATATATGCGTCAGTTTTTTACAAGTACGCCACCATTTCGTGTACAGAAAGAAAGTTTACAAAAAATAACATTTTTTAAGTGTGTGCCTATGCCTATACAGTACCTGTAAGGTTTACCATCGCCTGTTTTACATTCTTGAAAATCTCACATTATAGAATGCTGACTCGCTGAACTTCACTGAGTGAGTACACGGGTGAAACGAAATTAGAGGGCGGAGAAGTGCCCTAACGTTTTTCAACCCATAACGTCCTTGTTCCTTACTTCTTTCACTCATGTCTTCTCTAGTGCCTTTCCGTGGTTGGTGTCTGACGACAAAGGTTTAGGGGGAAACCCAAGAATGGGGCCCTTGGTCTATTCATATGGTCATATTCCATTCTATTCCACAACCCAGACGTCGGTATCACGCTTCTCAGTTCACCACAAAATCAAGCGACAGACACACAGACTCGTGCCTGCAACATGGTACCCGGGTGAGAGCTGTCCCACGGTCGCTGCACCTTCTCAAGCGAGAACAGAGCGATAATTCCTGTGCCATGTCAGCTAATTCCCAGTTCCTGTTTTTAAAATATGTGAAGCATGACCATTGAAACGCAACAGTGCATTTACCTGTCTTTTGAAATTTTGTTTGCTGAATGTATTATGCTCAATATTTTGTGCAACAACTCCAGGATGAGATGAGACAATTAATGGACCCATATTAATGCAAATTGTGCAAAATTTTGCTAAGTCAATGCGATGAAAACCCAAATAAAATCATCAACGTTTTCACGTACAATCAATTTCAGACCTATCTACGTACGAAAACTCTGATGAAATCGTCATTTTTACATCGTTCGCGTTATTTTTTAATTTGGAATTGGAAGAAGAATTTTATTCTCTTTTTCTGTAGTTAATGCGTTTGCTCACAATTTATTTTGAAATGATGGAGCTGGAATTTCTGTCAGATTTTTTCTTCGGATAATTTTTATTGCACCTCGATAGCCTCAACAGGGTTAGCTTTTTACGTCCAGTTCAAGTTTTGATAACATTTGCAGAGCGATACCGGCAGAGCGATACGCTTTTATTTTGCGAAGCTCATTTCGTCCTTTTTACTAGGGTTCAGTTTGGCTCAGGCTGTCATTTCTTGTTTATTTTATGTTATCCTAGAATGATGAAAGTTCCTGTCTGAAAACATTCAATTTTATAACTAGTTGTCGTCTCAGCAAGTGCAACACGACGCAACATTCGCTCTAAAGCGTAATCAATTTGTTTGCGTTTTACTGGTATATTTGTACCAACGAACAAGTATTTTTTCAAATTTCGTATCCCACATTCGGTGTGGAACTGCGCCTCATTAAATGTCCTCGTATGTATCTCATTAAACGCTGAGAGGAGTGAAGCAACGGACTGTCGTGTACTCGATTTGTAACATTTTCCTGCGACAGATTGTCTGCTGAAAAGCTCAATTTTCAGACGACTTTACTTGCTCGAGATGTGTGAGCACAATCGGAAACGGTCGGTTTGTGCCAAGAGAAGCTAAGAATGAGTTAGAAAACTCGTGTCAAGTTTTTTAATCGAAAATTTCACGAGCTTACTCGAATAAAGTTAAAAATTCGAGTCTGGTAAAGACGACTTCACTCATCCTTGCGAGGCAGGACTTCACTCCAATGTTGTGCATTCCCACTTCTAATCCACGTCAGTTAGTGCAATCTTACACTACACTCCCTTAAAAGTTAGTTTTCTTCCCCCCTCCGGCTAAAATTGATCAGGGTTTCCTCAGAAGGAGCGTGAGGGGTCATCCAGGGCGAGAGGCTTTCAAAGTGTCGATACATTGCTTCAGTTTTACGGCCGCCAGTTCTCTTCCGTTAAGTATTGAGTCCGTGATTCCAGGAAACATTTCCTTGCCCGTTGTACTCCTACGACATCCGATTAATTACGCGGTAAAATTTCGCGGCATTCTTTGCTGTTTCTGTGTTTTGAAAAGAGATATTTAAATACATAATTTTAAGATAATATTTACCTACCTATACGTATATTACTTTTCATCGTGTGAAGTTAGCCATCCGATTCAGATATGAGGCATTAAAGGTCCTGTCGCTGTCCTAAAACGCAAGGCTCATTCACATCTATTGCCTTGCCCTCAGGAAGAAATAGTTGTAGCCACCCGAGTGATAGTCCCGCGCCGTTTGTTCACAGGTCACCCGAGCGCTTGAATGTTTGTATTATCTGTGACTTTGTCCGTGACTGGTCGGCGGTGAGAATATCAGGTGTGTGCCCACTGGTATTTTATTGCGGTTTAATGGTCCTACTCCGTAGTTGAATGTGGTGCTATTCAGACTGAGTTGTGTGGTGAGACGAAAAAAATACTGATGGCTAATGCTTAAAAAAGTAGGAAATCATGTCAAGTTTATAGAATGTCAAAAATATATGAAAGCAGTAAATGACATCTACGGCCTGCTTCGTGAATGGGCATGTATGCAATTTATGGAATCAAGGATGAACGCATGTGTTATAGATTTAATTGAATTTAAAAGAATATTTTTAATTGTAAGATTATTGAAATGAATGTCACACATGATAACAAGACATGTTCGCCAGTTGAGAAAAAAGCTTCAAGCTCCTCTAAACACATGAAAAGCACACCTTCAGCCATCAGATTTAGAAGAAATGAAACACGCGTTAAGAAATAGAACAAATTATTTGCTCTCAGTCTATCAACGCGTTACGAGGAAGCAACGCACGGAAATTTGAACGATAAACCTAGAGCGAGCAGCAAAAATTTCGGTATAATGCCACCTGAGCCTGAACGAACTTTCTTCGTACAACCAACAGGGATTGTTTTCAAGAGCATTAGCGGAAATGGTGCAAGCTAACATAACTGCAATCATTGCCAAAAATGGGTTTTGAATTTCGAATACAGTTAAAGACAGGGCCTCCTGTTGCAACACCAGCACAGGAGTAGAATAAAAACACCACAAAATCTCTGCAACACTTTGTGTCACTCTAACACGCTCCTCTGCGTCAAAGAAAAACTCATTACACTCGTCTGAGAATTTTATCTCCCTCTGATGTATTGTAACAATGCAACAAATTGCTCCCGTGCCGAGGTTTTCGTTCGTACGTTGCGTTTGTAGGTTGCGCGGGTCTGCAGTACTCTTGAGCAGTCAGACAGACCGCTGAATAATCACAATCACACCCTCGTTACCTGTTACACTCCGGCTGGATAACTACCTGTCTTGTGCCATTGAAGAAATCACAAGGTTATTGTGACAGCTGTGAGTGGCATTCAGGCTTGACAAGTTTCCCTCTTCATACACGAGGGAAATTCTGATGTACTACTCCATCAGTTATGCTGCTCATCGCAGGCGCTGTCGTTACGACGTTGGCAGAGGGTAGCTTGTGAAGGTTCTCGGTTGTTGTAGGAATTACTTCACCGATTATAACCAGATTATATTCGTGATAATTATTACATGTCTCTCGTTGAATTGCTATGCTGCGCCACCGGGCGGTTAACCGCAGCGATTTGATTCGTTGGGCGTCGGCACGGCTGCGTCGCACTGTGACATTGATCCGAATTTCTCACTTTTGCATCAGGGGCTATGATAAAATTCTCAATGACTTGCTGTGCATATAAGCTTTGCAAACTTGCTATGCAGACTTGCTATGCAGTCTTGCTATGCACACTTGCTATGCAGACTTGCTATGCAGACTTGCTATGCAGTCTTGCTATGCAGACTTGCTATGCAGACTTGCTATGCAGACTTGCTATGCAGATAAGCTCAAAGGAAAGCGATGCAACGATGACGAGTTCATCCGACGATATGTTTCGGGTTTCGATAATACAAAGCCATGCGTCAATTCTTGATATCATTTCAACGACTCATACGAGAATGAGAAACTTGAGGCTGCATTTGTAAAATTGGAGGTGCCTCGTATGGCTGCAACATGGCCGTATTGCCGACACAAGTGTAATGCGTTATTCCTTCACAGAGTTTAAACGTAATAATCCCTATCCCACCGCACCGCAACTCAGTACAGTCACTAGCCCAAAAATAGGATGCCTTCCTTGGCTTCAACACCTTTTCGTGACGTTTGTCCAATTCAATCTCTCTATCGTACGGCCTCGAATTCCCCTGAAGGGACCCGCGCTAAATCATCTCCGCCCTATCCTAAATTCCTAAAATCTCTCAACCGAAACAGGTTCTGCATTTGTTTCCCTTTATTTCCTTAAAGACCCAAGTCTACCAATCGTTTTGCTTTCAAGCTTTAAAGACGCTTGGCTTCTCTCAGATTAATGTCCAGGATTTGTCCCCAAACATGCCGTCAAGCGAAGTGCCTACGCATGTTAATCGCACATGTGGTTCAAACCTTTGAAACTTTCCACCCTCATGAGACTTATCAATCTACTTCACGAAACCTTACGTATCTGTACAAGAGTCCACAAAGGATATGGGTGTCTTGGCGAACAAATTGTGTACTGCATTTCGAGCGAAAATTTCTCAGTGTCCAAGTTTTACTGAACGATTGTAAATTTTCAAGGCAATGTTCATCGTAATGACTGACTTCTTTTAAGATTCTATAAGAAGCCTTTATTCCTATACATAGATTATTCACAACCTAACCCCAGAAGTGCAGAGTCAGGTATCAAGAACAAACCATGCAAGAATCGCTTGATCTACGTACTTCCCGATTTCTATATAATGGCATACGGAAACACACCAACGTTATTATCAGCCCGTAAATAATTGCACAGCTATCTTTCAGTGCGCATTTAAGGTTCACCAGCGCAGTTCCCGGCCACCCACATCCTCACGCACCGAGGCATAGGAGCGCTGCAGCCGGCGAGCAGGGCGGCGTTGCAGAGCAGGAAGCAGAATTGGGTTTCAAAGAGGGCGCGGTACATTCTAGCGGCGCCCTGATAGCATGGCATTGCTATGCGGAAATAAAGCCATTTCCTATGCGGCCTCCTACTGAGCTCCAGGAAAGTCATGGCCGCACACACAGATAGGCCTCCGAAAACTGTTCTACCTTCCTTTCAGTTTTTATTAGGGTTGTGGTTTGAATTTCTGCGACCGAGATAAGATCATCAACAGCCTGAAAAGCGTGCAGTTTGCGTGAATTAGCTTCGTGAAAAAGTGCTTGTTGAACAAAGCAGCGTATGATATTTTCAGTGTTCTATTACACGCGAGTACGGCAAAAGCGTCCCGTCCACATTGCATTCGTGCCGAGTCTCTTTTTTTTTGTGTGTCTCGTGTCTCGTACCATGGCTAAAGCCTCAACTTATTTCCTGGGACGAAATCAAGCTCAGTGCATTGGACAATTGCGGCATGTTTTTTGCCCGCGATAAGATTAACAAAATCTTGCGTGCATTTACACTTTGATAAAAGTGTATCTGGGCAAGTGATCAGGTGCTGTTTATGAATAAGACAGAGGGAGAGATCAAAGGCTGTTCGTGAATGAGATATAGGGAGTAATCAAGGGCTTTTCTTGAATAAGACAGAGGGAGTCTACCTAATAGCCAACCCAATACTCACCTTGATGCTCACCTTCATTTAATTGCCACTTCTTACTTTTCTTACGCAGTAAAAAGCGAGCAAAGCTCATGCTTGTGAATGATTCCTGCAAGTGTTGTGAGTACGAACACTCGCAGCAAGGAACACATCGGGGAAAATTTTTCAAGGATCAGATCGTGTAGTACTCGTCTACAAAACGCTCAAAGACTATTCAGTGGCTTCACGATAGTCGTGTGGGTTACGCTAATTATATATATTTCCTATACTACGGGTCCGATTTCTCGCGACGGAAACTCCCAACTGTCCAAGATAAATTACTTTCGATGACCTTATTTCGCTCACCTTAGAAATTGAAATTACCCCTTCGAAGAGGAAAAAGCTGCTGCCTCCATCACCTTCGTTCATTTCCCCATCATCACAAACGTCTCTAATGCCGCTGTGCCACCATTGACGCCTTATGATACTCAAGCTACGGGGGTTGTTGGAAGAGAAAAAGTTAATCGCAGTTGAGATTGCCGAACAATATTTTCCTGACTCGGAAGAAAGAAATGCCGTAGAATTCCTCTACTAATAAGATTGTCAATAAGCGTTTTAATCAATATAGTTGAAAACTTTCGTTGGCAAACCCAGCACATTTTTTTCACGAACCTGCTATCCCATCCGCTACAAACAACATTCATCAAACATCGAGTTTAACGCCACCCGTTACCGTGAAAAGAAATTCCGTTTTAGTGCAGTATCATTAAACAAAAATATATCCATGGGGAATCAGCAAAAGCTGCCGAATCCTGCAGCATTAGTGGGGCGCTCACCCAGTCCTCGGCCGCTTCATTTGCGTGGCGCCGCTCTGCGAAAATTACACATATGGCCACGCGCAGAAATCCTGGTCAGGGTCCGAATGAGTTGCTCCAGCTCGTATTACAATATAATTGGCCATAAATTAGACTGCCGCCCCAAAAAGCAGCGCAGCAACCTTGTAATTAAATTGCAGTCGCTGCAGATCCAAACCAGGGCACCCGAAACCAAGGACTAGGGTCTCTATCCTTCGTTGGGTTCTTAACTTCTTGCTATGATGAAGCTCTTTGACCTCTCATGTGTGTTAGGGGTTCTTGGACACACAAACCTACTGGCAATTGCGGATTGAATATGTGGTGTTTGGAGAATTGTGCGTGCAAATATTGGGGATGCTATCGCTGATGTGGTAACTTTCTGTGACTCGTATGACAACTTTGGAAACTAACGACAACTCCATCAGACCCATGCACCTAAAATTAGCCCTCTCACTTGATGATATTTATGGAGTTCTTAAAAAATCCGTGATTACATCAGAATAGGTGGAATAGAAATGATATGAGGACTTGCTATGACCACTCAGTAAGGAACATAATCTGAGGACCGGGAGCTCGAGGGGTTAGGACGCCTCTCACCAAACTTGGGCAGAGTGATGCCTTGATGTCTTGATGCTGGCCTTGATACTCACCTTGATGTTCACCTCGCTGCTCACCTTGATGCTCACCTCGCTGCTCACCTTGATAATCACCTCGTTGCTCACCTTGATAATCACCTCGTTGCTCACCTTGATGCTCACCTCGTTGCTCACCTTGATGCTCACCTCGCTGCTCACCTTGATGCTCACCTTGATGCTCACCTCGCTGCTCACCTTGATGTTCATGTCAACGCTTATCTCAAATCTACGATCATAAGTAGATTTTTGTGTATTTTTTTACAGTTGGAATAGAGAAGAATCCCAAACAAGTTCCCGGTTGCGCGGTCAACTCGCACTTCGTTATATTCAGCTTGATTTTATTGTATTATTGAACTCTTCTGCATATTGGATATTACATCCTTTTTCCCATTACACCGACATGAATGAGATACCACGTGTGCAATATCTCAGGAGTGCCTATGACGTGATTCAACCGATAAAAGTTTCATCTAAAAATTTAATAATTCTTAACAGATCACCAGCTTTCCAACTCGATAAATCTACTCAATACTCATCAAATAATAATAATATTGATTATAATTATTATTCCTAATGATAAAAAATATTAACCACAATTACTTTATTCGTAAAGCATTTGTTCAAAGATTCCGATGTCTTGTTGTTTCTTAATTGTTCCGATGTCTAATTTGTTGAATGACTCCAATGTCTTATTGATTCGGCCTAAAATGATCTAGTGAGGATCATCCTAGACCTTTGTGGTCTCCACGATCCGAGCCTAGCCATAAATCTAGGCCAAGGCGCTCTATTAATCTCCGATCTATTAAAGCTCATCAAAGAAAGCTCTGAGATCTACCAACGCCAGAAGTAGCAGTATGGGGCAAACTTTCGGAGGGGAAACTTCTCAAAGTGTTTCTATCTGGACGACGCTTTCTTAGCGAGTTAGAGTCTCTCTTTTACTTCGGAAATGATCTTTTGACCGATTGATAATATTGAATCATATCTAAAGGCAGAGCTTGATGAATGGTAACGAATTGTGTCACTAATAATTGAGTAGACGTCTCAACGAGCTGGTCAGACTGCGTTCAATTGTAATTATCTCTACTAAGCTCCATACTAAGGTATGGAACTCACCTGTGCCCCCTTCACAAAACTATCAACGCTCCATGTTCATGTTCGCATTCAGTGTCATTGCTTCATTAACTGCACTCGAAGG
Source organism: Orchestia grillus (assembly GCA_014899125.1). NCBI lineage: Eukaryota > Metazoa > Arthropoda > Malacostraca > Amphipoda > Talitridae > Orchestia > Orchestia grillus. Next base: position 8,385 of record VOMN01058248.1, on the reverse strand, counting down.
TTTCTGGCATTTCGAAGTTTTGCCCATTTTCGAGCCGTTAGCAGGCTATGCCCAGGCCTGTACTTGGCATCCTTCGAACAAGTTGTTCTCGAATTTTTGGTTTTCCAGTTATTGAAAAAATACGTTGAAACTCCCGGCAAAACCGACTGAAGCACCGCAACTTCAGCAGAGTCAGAAGTCAATCGTGGCATATATCATCGAGAGAGAATCTGATGCAGAGATACTACCTGAGAACAATAAATTCCGGGAGACCGACGCGTCGGACACTCCACAACGCGTACACGTGACGCCCACGCCGGCAGGAGCAGCAGCCAGCAGAGCGCATGTGTGCCTCCACGCTGATTTGCTCGTTAGTTCACTGGTTTCGGATGCGAAAACCTCTGAGTGCTTTTACATGACAAAGCGGCCGTTATCAACAATGACGTCATCAACACACACAAAACTATTACATTATCAACACTCGTAGTAAGCCATTACATTATCCATACACAATGAACATTATATACGCACAGTAAAACAGTAAACCATTACATTATCAACACTCAGCAAACCATTACATAATCAGGACGTGGTAAATTATTGTATTACCAAGCAGCCTTTGTAAGTCGATATATTATCATTTCATGCCATCATATCACATATTACTCGTATCATATCGTATATTAATATCATAAGGTCTTTATATCTTCAAGACGCAGTCGTTAGAATGCACGTACGACCGTAGGTGCTCCGTACTACGACCGTACGAGCAGTCACACATGAGCAGCCGGAATGTGTACGTACGAACGCAGAGGCGGGACACCAGCACAAACATACCTGCCATTGTTCGTATGTTCCTGCATTTTGTTCATCATCATGTTGAGTTGTTTCATTATTCTAGCAAATTGAAATTTAAAATCCGGGAAGAGGCTAGCGTTGGCTGGGGTCAGTGGAGCAGCGCCCAACTCCGCCGCCTCTGTTGACTAACATTGATTGTCCGCCTGGTTCATTTCCGACGCGCGCTGCCCTCCAGTGGCCTTCCTTTGCTGAGCCAAACTTCCGCTGTCTACTGATCCATCCGCTGACATATCCACTGCCGCATCCATCGCCATCTCCACTGATACATCCACTGCCGCATCCATCTCCACCGCCATATCCACTGCCACATTCACCGCTACAGTCACTGCTGCATCCACCGCTACATCCACCGCCACATCCACCATTTCTCAAGGTAAAACCATTTTTTTGAAAAACTGGCGCAGATGTTTACACTCTCGCATTCGTAAAGAGTATCCGATGAAAGCACGCAATTTTTGCGCAGCCTAATCCGGACGTGCGCTGAATCGACAACTGGTGTTCTAGAGCCTCCAAATTGTGAATCATGTACTCATTTCAGTCGAAGTCGCAACACGGCATTGCGAGGGTAAAGTTTCCGTCGTGATCATTTGGACACATCAATTCTGAGAGGACCGTTCGTTCTAATTCCAAAAGGACAAACGCACGGATCAAAAACATGAGCCAAGGTCACGAAGAGAACATCCCTTGGACAAAATTCTAAATTTGAGTAACTATTCCTCATTTAAAAGACGATGTCCTACGAGGTTACCGTCTCACGGAGGATATGAAGCAAGAGTTGGGACCAAATTCGCCGGCGTAAGACGAGCCTCCAGCGTCGTTAGGAGCTGACATTTGCTCAACTTTAAGAGAGTGCTCCAGGAATCCATTTACCTAATGAGTGCCGCTCCTGAGCCATGGCTAATGCAGAGCAATATTTTGAGTGCGCTCTGTCAGCACTATTGCTGGGCGAAGGCATCCGTTGTGTCGCCATTTGCCGTGTCTGCATTGGCGAGTGTTAGCTTCTGTTGAAGGATCCGTGCGATGTGGCAACACAAACACGCTTTTGGCGAAAACCATCGGACGTGATGAGTTACATTTATTTACAATGAGGTTAAAGAAGGATTAATAACTATACGATTTTTGTGTTCTCCATTCTATTAGCTACAGGCTCATTAAACCAACAGTAAACTATTAGCAAGAAGTACTTTTGAATGTCGATTTGTCAAAGTATGAATCTTCAACCACTCAGGTTGAATTAGAACAGACTTGAGACCCAGCATTCGAGTGGGGGTCGCGAACAGGTAACAGGAAGGGGAGCCGTTGGCTACCACCAGAGGTAATGAAGTTAATCGTCGCTCTCAAAATTTGAGACACAAACGTTCCAAATTTCCGCGGGCCCGCAACGGAAAGTGCAGAAACAAGTGCTGAATCAAATCGAGAACACGCGAATGGTTTTCTATGGGCTGTAATTTACGCTCACGAAAGAATACTAATCCTTGGTAGAAGTTGCAATCTCACTCGAAACTTCACCCTCTCTGTGGCCGTAAAAGGTCGCTAAATATTTCGCCTTTCGTTGCGACTGAGACTTTATCTATAGGCGCCAAAGAGGTAGCTGATTTTAATTATTTTACTCAACCCCATAGCATGGAACGAGAGCTCGGCGGTTGTGATCATCCACCTCAGTTGTGAGACATCGTAAGAAATTGTCGAATATGGGGAACTCCCCTCCCTATACTGAACAGCTCTTTTATTGGGAAAATGTCATTTGATTTCATCTAGATTTTCAAACATTTTCAAAATAAGTTACGAGTGTTGATGGCGGGCATTTCCTTGATGATTAACCAGGGCATTCACTAGTGTATACAACACGGTATTCAAAAATAGCACGTACGGTCTGAAGCACTATATGCCACTTTGTCTCCTGTGGGCTAATTATTTATTAAGAAAGCCTTTATTGTGTGGCATTCCCAAATGGAAGACGAGTATCGCACTTACAAGCGCTACTCGAGGCATAGCGGCCCTCATTTTAAACACCGTTTGATTTGATATGAGTCCACAACCTTAAGCGCCAAGTATTCGAAATACAGGCCCGTGACACAAGGACACATATTCTTAATACTTTAAACTTCCACAAATTTTGAGCTTAAGCTAAATGGCATTTAAAATACGTACGCCATGTTCCGAAGAAATGTTGAGATACGTGAATATGAGTGCAAATTTCTGTGACGACTGCTTTTGGCCGTGCGGCCATTTCAACAAGTCAAACCACTTAAACTCTCACACGAAACTTAATTTTTCTCAATATAACTGAGCCAAAATCGTAGCAATCTGCGATGCCTTTCAGATAATGAGCCTAAATTTTGGACCAGCACACGACACTCGAGGCCCAAGAATCAGATACAAAAAGGCCAGGGAGTCACGCCTAGCCAGTGCTCCTGTTATGAAGCTTACGGACGATTTGTATGCGCCCAGAATATTAAGGCTTTTGCTGCTCCCAAAAGCAAGTCTCCGAAACCCCCAACACAGCAAGTGGAACATGTAAAGCGCCCTAATGGTTTTGTTACAAGCTGCCTGGTAATTTCTCATTATTTATTCTCCAATCCCGTCTAAGTTTACGGCCTGCCCCGCGGTTGGTGTGGAGCGTTTTGCTTTATTTCCTTCGACTACATTCCTTTTTTTTGCGACGAGGATGCGAGTGCGTTGGCGTGCAAGTACATCTTCAACTCAAAGGAACCCGTCGGGGGGGGTGTCACCGGATGGTGCTCATTTTTCCCACGTGCATATTTTTAAAGCCTTTCATTGAACTTGAAAGCTCGCATCGCTGCATCATCTTTGAATATGCAGAATTTAGAAAATTATTTTACGTCTATATTAAATAAGGGACTAATAAATGCATAAGATTTAAATTGCATATTGCTCAAATAATACGCTCGCAATTCACGGCAGCTTCGAAAATGTTATGCGTACAAAAGAGAAATTGAGAGTTTAACCAAAGTTGTCTGTTAATTTAACCCCTTGATGAATTATCCCTAGAAGGCCGGCGGTGCATTCCCACGGTCAGCATAATCGACAGGGATCATGTGAATGCAACAACCGCGGCGATGATAATTCTCGGAATAATTCATTAAGTAGATACACCAATAACTATCGCAGGATTTGGTATTTGAAAAGAAATTCCCTGGATCTTTCAGTGACAATTAATTAATTTCAAGTTCAAAATACACAATACACGTAAAAAAAGTTTCCACATTGCACACGCAATTCAATTGACAAAACATTCCATTATTGAACTACTTCAGGCGGCCGCTGCAAGCTTAGAACAGAGCACGAAACAGATACTGGAAGTTCTGTCTCAGGTGTTAGCTCCAACGCTCATTACAGGTCCCTCTGAACTCTACGTACACCAGAAGATCTTTTATTCCACCGGTGTTCAATTTGAAAATTTCGTCATCGGGATTTTGATGTTAATTAAAAGTCTGACAATGTTTTGGTCTTTACTTATGATGTGTACTCGCATTCACTACTTGAAACACAGTCACCTAGTGCAAAATTTCTATGTTTCTCCCCAGGTACGTCCAAAACCAATCGCACTGGTACCTCGAGAACGGCACCAACCACCCGAACAGAGGGGACCCCATCCTGTGTGGCAACGTCTCTGGTGCCAGGTGAGTCATACTTTCAGTCAGAAAAGTTCTTTACCTTTGTACTTTTACTTGGTGAAATTATTTGCCGCCGTACTTTTATTTGGTGAAAGTGTTTGCCGTCGTACTTTTATTTGGTGAAAGTGTTTGCTGCCGTATTTTAATTGGTGAAATTATTTTCCGTCGTACTTTTATTTGGTGAAAGTGTTTGCTGCCGTATTTTAATTTAATGAAATTATTTACCGTCGTACTTTTATTTGGTGAAAGTGTTTGCCGTCGTACTTACAGTTGGTGAAATAGTTTACCGTTGGATTTTCCTTGGTGTAACTGGTTATCGTCGTGCATTTCATTGTCATTTGCGATGGTAATATTACCTCGGGAAGTTATTTTCAAGATCAGAGTCATCAGACAAAGTAGTCGCACATTCCGCACACCTGCACGTCACGCCACCTCGTGATATCGACGTGCTCACGTATTGTTAAGAGAAGTTCTGAACACTTGACAGGCAGGAGGAGAGTTACCAGTGATGTATAATACCAAATGACGTCATCTTGCTCTAACCTCTATCGCATTGAAGTAATGAGGCTTGTTAAGGTAGTAGACGAAGCTGACGCAAACAGCGTTCGACACCATGAGAATAAGAGCTGAGTACATTGGTACATTTCAACAATGTACGTTTCAATGCACATTTCAATGTACGTTTCAGTCTCATAGTTTGATGCTCGCTGGATGCTTAGAATGATGGAAACGTTGACATGATGTGCAACATCTTCCCATAAAACATCTTGGCATATGATACATTCATGATTTGAAGTATTTCGACATGAAAAACAGCCTGATGTGGAGCTCATTGCAATGCCTCTTCTTGATGAAGCATGTTCCCGCAAGAAAAATCTTGATATGAAACGTATCAGTGTAAGAAACATCTTGAAAAGAAACGTTGTGAAATCAAACAACTTGAAACAAGGCAAAACTTGATAGGCGTTCCTAACTCCAAACGTAAAAGACAATAAGCAAAACAAAAATTTTTTTTAGATGCTCAAATTAGGCCGTAGGAGTGAATTAATTTCGAGCCAGCGTCGGGACGCGCCAGCAGCAAGAAAATTTTTCTCGGTTGCAGCCTCAGCAGCAAGAAGAGATCTTGCCTCGACGAGACACTTGCCAGCAAATGTTAAAGAACAAAAAGGATCGCATTTACGACAGTCCCATACAACGGTCGCAAAATAAAGCTTTTGGCAGTCACTGCTTTACAGCATCGTTTGTCAGAAGCTTTTTGCCCGCACCAAATATAAAAGAGTTGAGGCTGTGCATCACTCCGCTCCCTGACGACCTTTGTTGAGGGAACACGGGCCTCTGTGATGGGGATGTGGGGGGAGCTTCAGCTTAGTCCCTGCTCGTCGCTGGGGGCGAGTTGTACGAGCATTGCCAGTTAATGAGAGAAGTTCAGTTACAGCGGCGCTGGTTATGCCCAGCTGGTAGACACAGCGCACAGTGCCCGCTACTGTTGGGAGCCTAAGACTCCCCTGGAAACGATTGTATTTTGGGGAAAATGATCCTAGTAAGCAACAGTAGAACGAACACCATTCAGTTGTCCACCAGTTTCCTCGTCCAACGAGATCTCCACAGTACTACGAAGATAAAGAATGCTACCGTTTGGTTCGTTGAAACTGGGATTTGAGGATTTTAAGATTAAACACTGTTCTAATAATTTTACCGAAGATAAATTATTTAATGCGTTTTCAAAGATAAATCTATTATGAGCCCTTTAGCCATTGAAAATTAACAAGGCAATTTTTTTTCTTCAGTTCATTTTTTACTAAATGTGCAAGGGAAGCACATTCCGCACTTTAACGGCACTAGCGTTGTTCCGCAGTTTTATTCTGGAACATTCTATCGTGTGGAGGTTGGTCGCTCCCGCGACCATTGCAGAAGTCGCGGTTAGAACTTATTGTGTCGAAAGTGAAGACAGAGGTCATTGTTAACTTCATTGGCTAAGCGATGAGTTACTTGTTTTTTTCACTAGCAAGTCGTTTCATTCTGTGATAAGCGTTAGGTGCTAGGGTTGACCTACGCGAGGTAGGCAGAGAAGTTTGAGGTGGAATCTCCACGGCTTGAGTTTTCTGTTGCTAATGAGGTCTCTCGAGTCGCTGATATCTAAAGGTAAGTAAAAGCAATTACACCCTGTAAATTTCAATAGCTCTGTATACTTTTTATTTTATGAACGCTAAAATAATTTACGCCTGAAAGTCTTCCAAGGCAGTGTCCGTAATACACTTCAACCAACATCAAGGCTGTCTAAGCCGAGGTATCTTGACTGGACAGCCGGTACAATAAATTGATGTAAAGAATGGATAAATATAAAAATCTTAGCATCTTCATTTCTATTACAGAATGAAATGGCATGTTTAAATTGTCACGAAAACCTAACGAGGGATAAAAACAAGTCTGAACTTGATTTTAGCGCACTTAGAGATGTAGGCGCTGTGCAAGTTTCTGTGTGATAGTTTCTATACACAAATCATGAAAGCTCGTGAATTATCGGTGCGTGATTTTATGCCATGTTTCTTTTTATCGCATCATCACCAAGAAGAGCTGGCTAATTCTCGCCTGATTTAGATTCAGTTGGAAATGCATTCGACGGTCGCTCCTCTGCGGCTGCGCGGGTAAAGATACACTGACCGACCAAGTGCGCCATAATGCGACATGATGCCACTGTAGTTTTAGGCCCAGATGAAAGGTTAGGTTTTGTCGCTGTGTGGGCAAATTCCTACGTTTATTCTGTGCCCTTATACCTTTTCTTACCGTGAGTACGTAACATTTCCGGAAGAATGAGGGAATGGAGTTATTCCCACCGGTAATTTATAAAACTGAACTGCCGGGGTCTGAAATCATGCATTTTAAGTTTAAACGAAAATCTCGCATCCGCATAGGTCAAATTTTTGACAGGAAACTACGGCTTTATGCAACCTTGAATTTCGCGTTACTTAATACGTGAAATATGAGATTGAGGTTAAATTGTCATATTTGCGTTTCTGCTTTCTTGAAAGTTATTTCTGTCGTTCCTCGCCATAATAATTTTTTTAATTTTTAAACCATTAAAATATAATTCGTTACTATTACGGTTCTATAGAGAAGAAAAAGTCGCGTTTTAATAATATGTGTGTATATATATATGTATATGGGTGTAAGGGGTAAGAGTTGACAAGAGCCCTCAAACCCTGCAAAATGTTACTTGTCGTACATGTCTATGGGGAGCGCATGTGTGAGTCTAATATGATCAAGATTGAATTCGGCGATCTCATTCATCTCCCTGTCTGAACAACATGTTACAATACGAGTAAATCGCGTGCGACGCTGTAAAAGCTCGTCTCTATTACTAAGTAAGAATGTGAAATGTACTAGGAAGGCTAGGTACCGTTCACTCTTGCACGGTAAATTCTTCATATAGGGATGGTTAAGCCTTTGTTGAAGCTCGGTTGCATCAACTCCGTGGGTTACACAGGCTACCGTAATGGCTACGTTCATTAAATAATGGCTACGTTCATTAAATAATGGCTACGTTCATTATTTATAAAGATTGAAGCAAGAGACCGCGCGCACACCTGAGTGGATCACTGGCGAGCAGGTTCCGACTTGACGCCGCCACAGCGCGCGCGGTTGCGGCGCCGCTCTTTTTAACGCGTGGGCGATTCTCAAGCGCAGCTTGCGTGACCGAGTTGGTGAATGCCAGCTGCTGACGACTATAATCCTGATGACTTCTGCTATGAACGCTTGTAAGACGCGCGGAGTGGGACAGTGATGCGTGCGTCCTTTATGGCTACCTTTGGTGAGACCTAGGACTGAGAGCGTCGCGCAGATCCCACCTGTACTCCACACTCTCACACTCTTTTTCACACTCTCTCACTCTCTTTCACACTCTCTCACTCTC
>VOMN01058245.1:0-22029 GCA_014899125.1 Orchestia grillus | reverse complement strand
ACGGCATTGGGTACAGTGTAGCTCACAATGTAGCCTGATTCTACGTGCTTACATATATACAATGAATGCCTAATTTTCTTATTTTTTATACAATTTGCAAAATTTATATATCTGATTTTACAGCTGGTTCCACTTTCCAGAGTTTTGGCATAGTTACAAATGCTGCCGTGATTCTAACTGATCTTTATCTTCTGTATCCTAGTCTCCCAGCTGTAAAAAAGTATGATTTTTAAAAATATTTATGCTTGTTTTTATTTATGTTCCCATATTTGGGACACATATAAACAGAAAAGATTAATAACTTGTGTAACTTTAATTATTTCTGGTAACTTTAAAGTTTACTGGAAATTTAAGTACTGAACGTGTTTACATTGAGTAAAAATTTCAGGAAAATTGAGTTTATATTTTCTCCATTTTGCATTTTTACCATTTCGTGCCATAATTTTAGACTGGACTGTACTTTCGACCATCTCGTGTAGCACAAGATGATCCGAAGCTTCCGAGTTCTATTTTCGTTTCTTAACTCAGCAAGGGGGTCATCTATGGCTAATGGCCACTCATCGTAACTCACTGGTAGAGAGATAATTGAGAGAGAGCTGCTGACGCGTAATTAGATAGAAATAGATTTATTCACATCACGTAATGGGGTTTATGCAACACCGGACGAAATGCTCTAACTTACGTGCTTTGTCTTTTGTTGGAAGGAAACTCGACATGGCAGTGCTCTGGTATACGGTGGCGCACTGGTGTGTTGTTATGCCGGAACTGTCGTCATACTGGCACGCTTACAGCATTTCGAAATTTGCACATCAATATGAGGTGTCATCATCATGATCGAAGCTCACGACAGGCGCAGCTAACAAACAGGATTTACAATGTTATTACAGAAGTTGCGGGCAGGGGGCGGCAACACGCGTAGAACGAAAACTTTCTAATGAAAGTTTGATATTTCCCTCCTGCTAGGACTATGATAATGGAAGGGTCAAAGAGGGGAGAGGAGCAATGAGAGGAGAGGGAAGAGAGAGTGGAGATGGAGGAGGAGTGGGGAAGAGATACGGAGAGGGTGGGAGCGCTGGGACGAGAGAATGGGAGGTAGGGAGAGTTGCGAGGAGAGGGGCAGGTCTAAGGCTACTCCAGGCGGTATAATTGAGCCAGACTGCGCTGGGATCATTGCTCATTAGCCCAAGTCCCCCAGGGGCCGCGTCTCCCCCTGTGCCGAGTCATTAGTACCTGTCTCGGCGGGTATCGAAAAGCATAATTAAAAACAACGTCGTAAGTTGAGACGCAACGCATGCGCGAGAACAGCATGAGAAACAAAATGTATTCTTCACGGCCTGGCAGCGCCGGGGATGTGTATCTGTTGACTTTGAGGATGCATTATACTCATTTAATTAGCCTTAATTCTTGGTGCGATTATGCTTATTTTACAGAAGAAAGCAGCCTCGCAGTGGTGACCTTTGTGAACATAGAAGCTGTAGGTCAACTGAGTGACAGAACTGCGTGGTGGTGGGTTCGATTCCTCCTACAGGCTGAAAGATTTTTTAATTGAAATATGTTAATAGAAGCAAGTATATATTGCAAGTCTACGCAATGACAAACGGATTTAAAATAGAGAACTAAATACTCGCGATTTCTGTAACCAATAAATTCTTCAGCGCAAGGAGAAGATACCATGGTTACAGAGCGTATACTGTACATGTTACCATTTAACAACTATTTACGAGAAGAATAAGAACAACAGTTAATAACCTAACCTCAATCTTGGGAGCAAGTACAACTTCTTCCAGGTGTTGTTCAGGGTAATATTCTATGACGGGAGCCAAACGAATCTTCACCAACTTCTATTATATCTTCCAAATTATTTGAAAACTTGGTATCTATGAAAATCTGAGACAAACCAGTTTTACTTTATATCATTGCATCCTTAGGGGATACATAAAAAAAGAGTTTACCGCGATAAGCCGACAGATATGCCCCGACTCAAGGTATCCATCGAGGCACAAATGGACCAGAACTCACTTGTGCTATAATGAATATCTTCCGCACATGAAGAATATCGTCTTCAAAAAGATTTTAAACTAAACTTGTGTCACAGGATTCCCTTGCCCTTCAGTTCTTTTTGAACTCCTTTGATTATCTCCGATGTTATTACTGATTTTTTTATCCCATAATTGAAATTCACCCTGTGTTGATTGCAACTATTGAAAGGCACTATATTTAAGACGAAATTCTTGAAAAACTAAATGTTATACCTGGAAGAAGCTAAAAAAGCAGACGCTCTCAAAGCTTCAAACATTTTTTTCCGATTGCCGTCGCTCTTGGTGCATCCTTGGTACGCTGGTGCATGACGCAGGTATAGTTAGAAAATTTTTGTGCCCGTGGTACTTCTCTTACGCAAGTATGTGCATACATGACACTTTTTTGGCATTGCACATCCGTAGCATTGCTCGTGACTCGCACTTGGGGCGTCCGTTGAACATCACCGAAACTCACCAAGCGCGTGCGTGGTCCGGCGAAAGGGAAGAAGAAACCAACAGCAACGACTATCTATGAAAATATTCAAACAAACTCATTTCTGAACAAGTTTCTGTGCGTCAAAAATTTGTTCAATCATAATTGCTTCAATCACTGTCGCTTCAACCCATGAGTAAGAGAAACAGCGATGTCATCTGCAAAATCATGGAAATTTTGCACGCCTTTCTGTGTCTGGACTGCAAATCAGTTAAAAAGAACGGATGGATATCGACGGTATTTTGAGAGCCTTGCACACCGTCCTTCTTACGATCTAATGCTTCCATTTTGCTCGACCACTTACTTCAATGGTCTTTATTCGGTGAACTTTAGTGACAAGAGCTTTCGAATACATGACGTATCATCACCGGTTATCCTGCAGCCGGTACGTGTTAGCCTCCGTCATTTCGTCTAGGCAACTTAATAGCTCACCACCTCCTAACTTGACCGTAGGCCGTGAACTTGCCGGAACTTGTGCTAGTTTGCAGCGCTATCATGAAGCACAGTCACGGAGGTGGAAGGATGTTAAAAATCCAGTTATGGAAGAGGGGATATTGAAGGAATTTAGTCATGGGAATGGGATGATTTTAAAGGAACCTAGTTACAGGAAAGGGATGGTATGGGAGTCCAGTTATTGTAGAGGGAGGATATTAATGGGATCCAGTCATTGAGTAGGGAGGAAGTTTAAGGAGCCCAGTGATAGGAAAGATAAGATACGAAGGAAACCCAGTTATGAGAGAAGAAGGATATTAAGGAAACCCAGTTATAGGAGAGGGAGGATATTAAAGGAACCCAATTGTAGGATGGGGTATATTAATAGAACTCTGTTACGGGAGAGGGAGGATATTGATGAAACCCAGCAAGGCTGAGAGAGGAGATCGATTGAACCCTGTTATGGGCAAGAAAGGATTTTAAAGGAACCCACTTATGGGCGAGGGAGAATATTAATGGAACTTCGTTAACGCTTTACTGTCTATCAGGGTTTCAAAATCCATTTTTATAAGGAAGCTGCTAAGTTTTTGACCAAGGTACACACAGCCCTATTGCACTTATACGTAAGGCTGTGGCTAGTTTTTCATGTGAAGCAAAATACCGCCTTAAGGCCAAAATAATGTGGTCGGAAATTTAATACGGAAGGGTGATTTCACCGTGTCGATGGCTTTTCACTTCAGAACGTAGGACGTACAGCCAGTGTGCTGTAGAAGTGTTGACTGGCGACTTCGGTCAACTCGAAATCGTACAGGGTCAACTTCTCGTTATCAGTGTGCGATAGTATGGATTTTATAGTGGAAAACTTGGGTATTTTATATTGTGACATACCTTTTTGTTTCACGCATAACCTTGCAGTACATATACACCCCTTGTGGTTGAGGTTGTCACATCAAAATGACCTTGATATATTCTTCAAACTGTCTCTCCGTAAGTTAACCAAACGTTAAAAAACGCAAGCATGACTACTAAAAAATAGATCTATTTATGAGAGAGACGGGCTTGCTCCTATCATTCTGATTTATTGATTATTTTATCTTAAATATGTAGTAAAAGCAAGAAGGTCTTGCAATTTTCAAGATAAATATCACGTGAAGATGGGGACGATGATATCAAAGGACTCATCAGATGTGACAAGATAGCAATTCTGGTGGTATTGTGGTGGCATGCAAGACTGTTACTGCTACACTTCTGGTATCAATGGGAATACCGTAGTTTAGTTTTTCCTTTACTTCATTAAGTTTCAACACTGTTAACACTGTTGAATAATATGCTGCGAAGTAACTCGTCTTCAGATGCGACATGAAGCCACAATATCCTAAATCCTGAAGTGAAGTATGGGATACCTACTATCTGATTTTGATAGAGTTTTTTCCAGAAAATGCATGCCAATAGCAAATGTATTACTTTCACTGCATTCACTGAAATGTGGGGAAACAGTTTCGAGATGACGAAGCAATGTGGGACGCAAAAAGTCAGCGGAGTTCCTCCGCAGTATTTCATTTACACATAGCGAGATGCGGCTTATGTGTGAAGGAAAATTTTACGGAAAATTTTCAATGCAATTATTTAATGCTTATTAACTTAAGGTAAAATAGAAAATCAACAGTTTGGTTAATTTAATATGAAACCCTATCCTTAATTAACCTCTTATTCAGCAAAACATTTTACAACATGGTCGCCTTACGAGAGAGGAGCCTCGAAGTCGCTTGGAGACACTGCAGGACGGTAATGCACTCTATCTGGCCAATTTGAGGAGAGTAAAGAATAACGAACATAAAACCACCCTCATAATTTTAATCTGAACGAGCCAGGAAATATTAAAATGAAAATGAAATTAAAAAAATTTCCTGCCGTGTGATGACAGACCAAATATTGACGGAAAAGGAAAGAAACCGGCTCGACCCGCGACAGAACACTTTCCTAAACCGCACAAATAAGGCACTTGAATAGCATCAAAGTAGGAATCAAAAGAAAAAGAGAAATAATTACCCCTGCAATGGTAAAATAAATGCACATTATTATACTATTTACATTACCCGCTGTTCCTATTAAGCCCTTTTTCCTTCGCTCGAGCCGGCCGTCTGAAAACCTCCTTTTCAGTTCTCGTGCTTGAATTCTCCGTAGACCCACATCTTGGGTCTGCCTTGAGCACTTGCTCTCTCCGTCTTGACGTGTTCACTTCCTGAGCTCCCCTCAGAGCCTCTCTTTGCGGTGCTCCACTGTGCGAATACCGCCCATTTTTAATCATCTCGCCCTATTTTTGCCCGAGTACGCACTTCTAAGACGTCTTCTACACCATGGGTTTCAGTATTTATTAACTCCGATGGCTCGATATTGTGTTCGTAAAATTTTTAGAGACTGTCCTCCAATTCTAATATCTGCTAATCCTAATGAAAAATTATGTGCTCGTAAATGTCTTAGAGACCGTCTCTTCTCACGCTCCAAAAGGTCGGTCTTGAAATGCTTTCACCTATTTTTTTTTTGAGTTCGAGGTTAAGTTTGCTAAGCCAAGACAGCAAAAACCCTTGCACTTCATTGTACTACCGAACTCACCCACGTAGATCTGTTCTTGTGTTGCGGAGACTTCTCCAATTCGGCTCTCGACTGGTTGCTGTATAGTATCGTAATTTCTTTCAATGTGGATTCAGGTTACTGCGTCCCTTTGTTTATATGTCTAAGGTTACATGGCCCTTTTGTCCTAAAAATAGATGTGCTTATTTTGCTTTTATGCCCTACATATTCGAGAAGTTTGATTACTTCCTGACATGCACTGTGCAACATGATTTTAATTCCTGGCAGTTAGATGTTCTTCCTTAATCCTATTAATGCAAAACAACAGAAAATGCTCGTGATTGCTAAGAAACATCACTGATGAATGAAACTTGTAATATGTATATTTATAACTGGCATTATACTGAAGGAAGACCAATTTGGAAATTCAGTGAATTGACCACTGAAGCAAAGTTCTCTTGCAGATTTTTTTAACATTATGTTTATGTACAAAAAAAAGAAATTATGGTTTTAATTGATGAGCGAGACGGAAGTGGAACTTTGTTACATGGTGATCTTTAAAAAGAGCTGACAAGACCGTCAATGAAATGGGGTTAAAATTGGCACGTAGTGAACTTAGAAATACAGGACTGACTATATATGCATTCTGAACTCAGTAAGTTATTCAGAACAGTTATCGTATCTTCTGACTAGTATCCTGTTTCTTTGACCAACCTTCCTTTTCGGAAAAATCTTTCATGTTTCCTATTAGGTTGTTTATTTTTGAACCCTAATGTTTCCTCATTTTAAGATCCATTGTCTGAAAGTGAAAAATACCGGGTGGTCTTTGGCTTCGCTAGCTGCTGGCAGATTTTGATTTCGAATCATGCTGGTCTTGTGTTAGTTGTGGAGACACTTAAAATCGCATTTTTAAATACTCGCGAGTGTGATTCCTAAAATAATCTAAAATTTAGGAGAAATTTCGATTCCCGATGAAGGACAAGAAAACTTATTTTGATTTGATGTTCAAGGTGCGAAACATTTACACCCAGGCATTGAAACACGAATCGAGAATTTTTATACACTAGAAAAGGCCGGAAACATAAGTTTGAGCCCTGCATCACTAGAAACAATATTTAAACTGATCTTGCAGCGTCTGCAAAGAATTCACGTTTATTCCATTCAATCAAGCCATATGAGAGAAGCAAGAATTTTCAACCCCATAATACGCTCTGCGAGTTCACGATAATGTACTGGTCTAAATCTAAAATTCTGGTCTCAATCAAATGAGATGCAATCTAATTGTGAAGGAAAGCCTAATAATTCGACAGTCACCCGTGCAATCCAGCTGGTGTGCGACCTCAGATCCGCCTGCTGAGCAGCGAGGTCATCCTTAGCTGCTAAAATAGGGACTCATGCTGAGCGACATCGTGTGCTGTTTGGTCATTATTTGGGACAAAAATAATTTCCTCTCTTCAGAATGAGCTTTCAAAATTCTGCTCAACCCCTTAACGCACTATCCCGAGAGATCTCGAGGCCCTGGTTGTTGCATTCACACGGTCACCATCGATTGCGCGGAATGCACCGCCGGCCTTCTCGCGGTAATTCGCTAAAGAGTTAAGCACGAAGAAATTCGTCAGATAAAATGTATCAGTAGCCAGGTTCGTCATTTGGAACTGGGAGCAAAGCGAACGAAACAGGAAACAAGTTCCCATAATTTAAGAGAAAATGAACGATAAACCCGAGGTATAAACTTACGTTCACAATTACTCAGAGGAATTGGGCTTCTGTATAATTCACCAACGTGGGTTCAGGCAGGCTAAGCCAAAATTTCAACCTGAACGATAATGGAAACAAATCTATAAATAGTTAATGATTCATATGTGCCACTAAATTCCTACGAACATTCCAAAACAAGTATGAACATTTCTCAGAGAAGTCCATATAATTATGTAATATACGTTCTTACTGGAGAGCTCGCTGACCAAGGCAGATTGGTAAGAAGACTATCTTGGATGACTAATGACAAAAACGGACACGCAATTGAAAGCAGAATGTCTTGCTACTATCGAGAGAATTTCCCCTGACAATACTTATGAAATTTCTACTCAGAAATACAAAGTGGGCCAGAGAAACTCAGCCCCTTCAAACATGTAGAGAATTTACTATAAGTTTTTGTGTCTAGTTTAAACTCAACTTATATCTGGAACACAAGTTCGGTCCTACTCTCTGCTATTGACGTCATACCCTCGAAAACTTTTCAAAGATCACATTTCGAAAGCTATTATGCAAGTTCAAGACCTCGATGAACACTTAACTCAACACGAGGGCACAATGCAACCAAGGGAAGAAAGAAGGAGTTCCAGCGACCTGCTTTTTGGTCTTGACGGCGGAGGTGCAGGTCAGCAGGACGAGGCTTCGCACCTTGCAGCCGCCACTCTGGACGGAATTACCATTCATGAGCTGTAGCCCCAAGTCGGGGGCGTGCGTCTCCGGGGGTCCAGAGTTGCCACAAGTTGGGTCATGAGTCATCCTTGGCGTAAAATCTCCCAAAATTTTTTATTGCTAGTCCCCAAGGAGAGATATTCCAGGGCCACTTTACTGGGCACCGTAAACTTCCCCGCGCAAAGTTTGCGCCAGTATGTTACATGCACTTGTTTGCGCAAACTTCCTTTGTGTTCGAACAGGTAAGTAAAATTCGCGAATGGTGTTTCCGTAACTTCTTTTGGAACAGGGTACTTGTTGGGCAATGTTTTCTTAAACTGTGATTTTAAAAGAAATACTCGTATTTTTAAAAAAGATTTAAAAAACAAAGGACGAAGTTTTTATTTCGGAAGGTCTCAAACACAGGCGAAGTATGAATGAAATGAGCAACAATTTCGACTGCACACGATAAAACCCTGGCTTCATATCGTCAAAACATCGCACGACAATCATTAGTGCTAGCATTGTTGGGATCTGCATTGTGATCCTATCTAAAAGCTAGAAATTCATTCCGAATGTAACGGACTATAGACATTAAAAAATGATTTCCGCCAGGAAAAAGATCAACCCACAGTTTCACTTGGAACTTTAGTTTAAGGGTCGCAGTAATATTCCAAACATTTATTATTTTGGAAGAAAATATTAAGAGTGCTTCGACGGAGGTTTGTCTTGCACACTTGAAGCACTATACAGCATAAGGGAAGGGGCACTCGGATCTTGCTTTTGAAGCATTGCTAAGTTCAATCGAAGCGTCACAGAATGATTAATAATTGAACTCTAAAACGTTATCTGACTAACTTTCAGTTTCTATGCTGAAGAAAATATCGTCTCTATATGTTCGTATTCGAAGCCTCGGAATTTTTCCTAGGCTAGAGTGGGCTATTGAGGTAGTGGAACTGTATAGAGTCAGACTCTTTCTTTGGGGAACCGCAATTTTTAACCGAAGTTTTAATTAAATTTCAATATGTTGTCGCGAAACCTGTTTTTGAATTCCAACTGAAATTTCGTATTTGTGGGCTCCTATATTTAATATGCGTACTTTCTATGAGTAAATATAACTTAAAGCAGAATTTGCGTGTATGAGAGCATCCCTATCTCTAAAGAATTGTAGTCGGACATAAGCAAATCGATTGAATTGCACTCGAACATTCATCATTTCTTGGAATTGGATTCATCAATCAGCGGAGTCAGAATCAGACATTCGTAAACCATTGGAGTTAAATTATCATTCGATAATTTTGCGGAGCCGTATATCTAAAAATAAAATGAATCTAGTCGAATATTTTCTAATTTCATAAATTGTGCATTTCGAAACATGAGTTTAGTAATCAAATGACCTTGTCTTCAAGTCAGCCGTAATTCTAACTAGACACGGTGCAAAATTCAACGATTTTTATTTTAATTTCTTGGAGAAGTCACGATATCTCGTTTGCTGTGATTGTTTTATAGCGGTTGACACCGCGGTCAAGTTGAACTCTTAATTCTGATTTTGAAAACACCCTTCAAGTTTGTGTCGAAAAATCGCTACCTGTGAAGTTGGCTGGCAGGCCTCGCGAAGCACGGCTTAACGAACCATTTGCTTCCCTCTAATGGCGGATTATGGCTAGGGCTTCGTTGCGGAGCAAAGAATATGAGGAGACGACGACCCAACTTTGTTTCAAGCTTCATTTTTTATGGCAAAAGAAAACTCGTAAGGCCTCAAAGTGACCAATAAATAGGGGTGGCACTTTACTCGTAAATGCTTTATGGGCAAAACCTTCACACGCCTCGATGTTGGTTCTCTGTTTTATTGCCTTGAATTTCATGTATTTATTGGTTGACTGGGCATGACTTCAATAGAGATTATAAAATAACACTTTTGCTATCACACAAGGCTTGCTAGTAACGCTGTTCTAATTGCATCCCGAGCCGAACAGCCGCGCTACTGACACTAGAAGCGATGCGTTTTGAACAATTCTTGGAGAGATATATTTGTTCCGTTCATGTGCACTCCTTTGTAATCCTGTCAAATCTGCTATATACACCTTCATTTTCCCATCAGAGTCACGCCACTTCGAATTATGAATTCTTACGACGTTATTATTGCCTTCAAATATAATGTGCAAATAATCATTCATTGGAACATCCGTTGTGGCCCCTCGACATGTCCCAAACATTGTCATATCTCGTCTCAGAACACGACAGCTAGAAATATTTACGCCCGACACTCCGGTCACTATCCCAGAGCCGCCGCACACAGCTGCTGTCCATTTCAGTTCAGCTACGGACGCACTACCCCAACATCCTGGCTGCTGGCCAGAAGATGGTGCCTGGAGCTTGCCCACANAGATGGTGCCTGGAGCTTGCCCCCACATCCTGGCTGCTGGCCGAGTAGATGGTGCCTGGGGCTTGCCCCACATCCTGGCTACTGGACGAGTAGATGCCGCCTGGAGTTTGACAACAAATCTCTCGAGTTTAAGCTGGGCTTGTCGAGTTGATGACTGCGAAAGACAATGAAAAATGCTTTTAATTGGCTTAAATTTTAGTCGCGTCTGAAGCTATCACGATAATGAGAAGGGCTGGCTTAGGGGTCTGGATAAACGTAGAGGTGCTGATATGGGGCCCAAATTTCAAGGAAACATCAAAAGAGACGGATTGGGAAGTAATGGCATAAAAGCCAAACGAGTATGTACAACAGATTAGAATGTTGCAGAAGATAGTTACTTTGGGGAATGAAATGCTGATAAATTTTCAAGGATTTAAAGGCAGTACTTGGAATAGACCTACGTAAGATACTGAGAAGTATTCGAGGTAACTGGTTCTTACATGATCGAATACTAAGAGAGGAGGAATTGATGAAGTGTATGGTGACATGAATGTACAGTATTCCAGTTGATTGAAAAATTGATACTAAAGTTAGCTTGTCCTAAATGCTTTACGATTTTTTATTTGTACAAATGTATTTTCAGGAGTTTTCAATGGTAACTTATTTTGAAAACAACTGGCACTGTAATGAGTATTGACAGTATTGACCGGCTTCCAGTGTGAAAACATTTCACCAAACATTGTTCCAACTCAAGATTGCCTCTTTTTTTCTTTCGCGCGAGAATTCAAAAGTCGGAAGCAAAGAGAAGCAGCTGTGGCCCACCGCTAGCTCATCGTGTTATAAGTCGAGATTTTCTCTCTCATCACTGCAACTCGCGTGCAGTGAGTCTCCTGCTCGTTTCCAGGGCTTGTGGAGCTTCAGGATTTTACAAAATAAGAGAAAAATGATATAATTCCCAAATTTAGTTCCTTTGCGAAATGGAGCACATACATTCCCTGCCGAATTTAGACCTTTTTATAAGAAGAAAAGAGACGGGGAGGTTAGTAATTTCTATCTCTAGGAAGACTACAAATACTAAACAATACTTGGATTACCACGTAGACAAAAAAGAAGTTTCGTTAACTCATTCTATCAAAGAGCAACCAAAATCTGCTTTGAAGAAAAGAGAGAAGAACTATAATTTATTCAAGAAATTTTAAAAGCGAATCATTACGCCAAGAATTTCATAAAATCCACTCAGTAAATAAAATCGTCCTAAGACAACCAAGGAAGCCAGCGACCGGAATCAACACCAACAACATCAACAGAGGCACGTCAGCGCCCTGTACTCGAAAGGGACTTCGGAAAGGACATCACGTCTTCTGAGGCCCTTCAACATCGCTCTAGTCAGCAAAGCGGCCGACACCTTAAAAGCAAACTTGTGTAAGCTATAGGATTTAAAGTCACCCTTGTGGAATGAGCGAAGTCGTTTATAGGCTAAATTGTGCAGGCAAAATGTAAGATCGTGAAATAGTCTTTCCTTCTCCAATAATCACTCTTTCGATTTCGATAATGCAAGAGTAATACAAAAATCACAAATTATTCCACTCGAAAAATGATGAAAGCTTTTTATTTTGTTAGCCTATAAAATAAGGCTATTAATAGACACATTGATGTTTCACCGTAAATTTTGCCTACAGTTAAAAAACATATTGCTCCAAAATTATACTTCCAAATAACCCTGTTTACAGAATAATCAAAAAACAATTTATTTTCAGTATTTATGATACAGCGTGCAGCTACGTCAATCCAGTTTTTCGAATTCCGTTGCTCTGATAAAGGCAAGAGCATACTTTACCGAAAGCTCAGCCTCTAAAAAAATTTGTCTTTGACTGAGTCTTTTGAAATTCTCGACAACAAAAATATTTAAGCGACTAGGTCACGTCCAGGGTTCGTATTTCAAAGAAATTTTATATTCTTCTGCTGGATTTATAGTTTTTTTGCCCATGCTTACGCTTTTCTTTGCGAAGAGCGTTGTCCAGGGAAAGAGCCACGTGAAACCTTGAATTTAGACAGCGTGTTCCACGAAAAATAGAACCTTTTCCTTAAAAATATATAATATGCTAACTTATTAATGAATTTTGAGTTCGATTTTTTTGATTTTTTAATTTGATCCAGAAATTTGTTATCGACTGCAAAAAGACTATATGAACCGTCACATTTCATGAAGTAAATATTTTAATATACATAAAATGGACCATAAGATACTATTTGACCTACCGACATGCCTCGAAAATGACAATATTTGATAAACCTGAAGGATTTCTGCGGCCAGAAACGTTGGGGTTTTCTTTAATTATTTATCGGACATTAGCAATGTTGCCTTTACTCCTGAGGATATTTAATCTCCACTATTGCCTTCGTTTAGGTTAAGTACGGTACCCGCTTGATTAAATTTCTGCACTGTGTCGTGAGTGGTACTGTAAGACGGAGACGTTTATTCGGAGAAAGTTTGTTCGAATCTTTCTCTCCCCAGTCTGTAACTTTTCGTTTCGGTGTCACAATTCGGGACGAAAACTCGCTGGTTCTTTATAAGCAGAATTTTGGGGTGTACGGTAAATCTGTTTTGATCCCACAGAGAAAAAAGAGGCCATATACCAAATTAATTGTCTAGAATGTCCCAAAGTTTATATTGGGGAAACCCTGAAGTAAATTAGGCAGTGAGTTTCACAATACCAATACTCATTAAGAATAAGGTAAATAAATGCACTGCTGCACCAATACGCACAGCAAACAGGCCACATAGTGGGTTGCGAAAACCACAAACATTTAACAACAAATTCTTCCACCAGACCCATTAAATTCCTAAAGCCTATTTACACTTAATGCAACGAAAATGCTCTTAATAAATTTGTTTAGTTC
This sequence comes from Orchestia grillus, assembly GCA_014899125.1. NCBI lineage: Eukaryota > Metazoa > Arthropoda > Malacostraca > Amphipoda > Talitridae > Orchestia > Orchestia grillus. Next base: position 8,846 of record VOMN01058245.1, on the reverse strand, counting down.
CCTCCCAACATTAAGCAATAATAAATTATTCCCTGTAAAATTTAAGTTTACAAAACTCTTTGCTTAGTATATTCCCGATTTATGTAAATGCACCAAGCAGCAGAAGGGACCTACATATGTATTAGCTCTACTAAGCTTTCTCACATAGATAAATCGTTTAACTAACACAAGGAGTCGAATCCCGCACTAACGCAAGTTGGACACACTGGTGCACTTACACACTAGGATTCTGAAGAAATGAAGTCAGTAAGAGCTGCTTCCTGACAAGCGAAGGAAAACGAGAACTATATGTAAGCTTGCAACTAACACCCGATGACGCGTGCTGTAGATCTTTGGTTAATATCTATGGTATAGGACTGCATCAGGTCTTATGGAGTAAGGTTCTCGCTCCCCTCCCACTGTTTGATGTGAATATCGGAAAAGTGGAAACTGAAAGGCCGAAGCCGGTCTACAATGTCTCACAAAACAACGTAGCTGAGCTCAAACTTCTTTCTTGCTGGGTATAGAAATTTCTGTGAAGTCTAAAAATTATCCGAAAATTGGTAAACATTTCCTCGAATTTATGATAGGTCGAACACCAATAGAAATTTCGATGCTGGGCTGTGCATTTCTTAGATGTGTGTACAGGAACTTTGCTCTCAGTCAGCCGCATTGTTCTCATCAAGGCCCAAAATGCGGCAGTTGATAGGGACTTAATGCTCCAGAAATATGAGCGCACAAGTCCGGCAAAACTTACAGCCCATTTAGAAAGGCAGTGAGAAGGTTCAGATGAATAATTATCTTAGACTGAACTTTTTCAGTGTTTAATTGCTGGAAGACGGTAAATTTCATGCAATGATCAGCATTTGTTACTGTTCAAGACTGTTCATCTGAAAAGTTCATTCAAGTCTATATTTTGCGGTAGGTAATTTGCGCATTATTGGTTGTATTATTCACAGCTCAAACTTGTGGAAGACATGAAATTTTTCACCGTTCTGTGGACGAGTTTTTCCAAGCATTTGCTGCTGAAGTCAACGTGATCGTAAGCGGAGGCAAGGCGGTCAGTCGACGTGGCCTCTCTGCTGTCACGATGAGGCGGCAACTCGGGAGTTGTGCCAGCAGACATCCACAGCTTTATGACCATGTCGTTTTTATCTAAATATCCTGTTAAAGTTATTCTGCTGGTATCACACTCTTCTAATCTGGAATAAAATTTTCATCATAAAACCTCATTACAATATAAACAATGTAAAATTCAAAGTATTACATTTAAGCACTCTAAAATGTGTAATTCATATAGCGATGGTAAAGCGATGAGAAGACTATAAAGGAAAAAAATTCAGACGTGAGTAAATATTCTTTCCAGGGCTGTGACTATGCGTAACTCACCTCGAATATTTTCACAGGATCAAAAAAAAAATGCATTTCCCAGGCATTTTTAGTCTCAGCTTTCTCAAAGAATTGCGCTCAAGTTCAACGCGTCCAGAAACAACGGGCAGTGAAGCTCGTTGTTCTGTTCACAGCGAAGCCGCTGTTGGATTCATCTATGAAAATGCGGCGCAACATTTCTGGCTTGAGGCAGTTCCCTAGCTTCGCTTGACAGAGTTTTGCCGGACGCGCTTTTAGTTTGCTCTGCTAGCAGTTTAATTTTTGAGAGCTGTGTAATAATTCTTCCTTCTCTTGCAACGCATAGGCATTTTTGTAAACGCACAGGTCAGGATTTGCGGCTCTGGATTATTTCTCCGTCCACACCAACAGCGTCCGCTGCCGTTCACGCGTCGTTCGAGCAGCTCTGGACTCCACTTTACGCTTGCTTTTGAAGATAACTAGCGCTAGGTATGTAGCTAAAGAGTGGCCAACGGTGACGATATGGACGTATGGTTCAAAAAAATTATAATAACGATGCATGGGCAAATAAATGCATGCATCTACTATACCGTTACGTATGTATTAGGTCGTTCACTTCTAATGTTTGCTAAAATTCAGCATTTCGACGTAGTACGTGATGGTATTTCACCCTAGGATGGGGTTATACATATTTTAGAATAAACAAAAAAGTTTCGTTCATATCTTGTAAAATATTACCCCTGGCAAGAACAGACTTGACGTCTCAAGACTGTTCCAAAGTTTTGAAAGCTTCTAGCGGAATAGCAATGATTTATTCTATGCATCATTTAGTTGGTATTACTTATTAACACACAGACTAAATTGATCTAACCTAATACTATACAAAATGATGTACGCCAACCGATTGATAAATTTTTTCACCCGAATATTACACATATTTTTCTGGGCAAAAAATGTTTTCAAGCCTCTTACGTTTTAGACATAATTGTCATGAAATAATATATACTATCTGTATCAAAGAGCCTTCGTACGTTCCTCCAATCATAACGATTATTCTCAAGCCTTTTTTCACTTCATTTATTTCGTACGACCAGAAAATCAAACTCAACATCTTAAGCGCAGGCATCCCCGCTGGAAATCTAAAGTTGAGAACATGGCGCTTCGTGTCCACGACCTAAAGCATTATTTACAATGTTTTTATGGATTTCATCCAGTTAATCACATTCATTTCATTTTTTCATTCTGAAAGTTACAGAGTTACTTAAAATGAATCAAGGAATGGGCATTTCTATCAGTTCCACAACAGATTACAAAACTTTGAGCGATCACGTGCCCTGACCTCATAGATTCTCCTCTCCATGTTAGTGAAAACTTTACGATCGTCATTTGCTATAACGCAACAATGAAATGCTTAAAATTAGGCAGGAAGATACATGAAGAGATAATTTAGTTCCCTTGATATTCCTTTCAACATTTTGGAAAGTTTGCTTAGGGGAGAACTTGAATAAGTATCTTCGCCCACTCACGGTTTGAAAGAAGCTACAAACTCTAATGTGTTCGGAAAGCTGTAGGTCTACCAAACAGTTTCTAACACGGCTCCACATGCATATGATGATGGATGTCAGTGTGAATATTTATTTTTGAATGAATAACACATGCTGCACGACCAATTGCCAAAGTAACCTGTGTTTTGGTGAAAAATTACAGGTAGCGCGCGGTACAGAGTCTTTCACCTCAGACGCACTCAGAAACAATCATTTTATTTTACCTGAACGTTGTGTGAAAAAAAAGGTGAACTTGATTAAATAAAGTAAAATTACGGTGGAAAAAACTTAAATTTCTTCTTCTTTCAGCAATTTTAAAATATCATAATATTACTAAGGTAAGGATACAAAACTTTGAAATCATTTATCATATTTGTTTGAAAATAATACGGTAGATGTATACCCTGGAGCCTATGTTAACAAAGCCTAAGCAATTTATTACATGAAGAAAGTTTTACATAATTTGTTTTTTCAACCTACATGTCGCTTTGACTATTAGGCTCTGCTGAGTAGAAATCGCAATATTGCAACCAGATGACAAAAATTTAGTGGCCGTAGAAAAACTTCATCGGTAGTACAACGCGGTCGAATTTTAATTAGGAAAATCTTTAACCTCATCATTGCGCAACGCGAGGATACTCGGCTGAGCAAAGTAACCAGCGAAGGGCAGCAACAGTGAAACAGTTAATGCTCTCGTTGAATATATTAATAGGAAGCTTTTAGTTCCCAACAGATTTATTCCAAATGTAATAAAGAGTATCTTTTCTTCAAGAAATGCGATTTTTATGAGCATTTGATTTTTAATGAGCTTTAATTGCAAAGGGGTCGGGCGGATGTGGTTAGGTGGATAACCTAATATAACAAAGCGTAACTTCACTATAACGATGTGATAAGAATCGTTATGACGACATAAAGATGAAATGATAGTCGACGCAACACTGTATGAGCGCTGACATGAGNACTCTACTTGGACCTTGGTCGGGACGAATGTTAGACTCTACTTGGACCTTGGTCGGGACGACTGTTAGACTCTACTTGGTGGTAATTCTTTGAGTGCTTCTTGTTGGTTGGAAGATGTTCGTTTTCAGTAACATGGAGACGTTTGTTTCACAGCACTGGAAGAACAGTATTTCAGTTTTCCATATAACAACCTTTCCGTTGACAGACGTCACGATAATTTTTATAGCCGCACTTTATTACACCATTATATATTTTATTATCAAAAACACAACTCCCAGCCGTCGAGAGACAGGCGAAGTCACGGTAGCCCAAAGTAACCTAAAGACGCCCGACTCGCAAAAACACAACTGAAAACACCATTCACATCTGACTTGAATGCCTGCACTCCTACACGGTCGAATACAGCTCTTGGCCATAAATTCCACGTTCAAAGAAATCCGGGCCTAAAACAACGGCCAAACTGTAAAGTTTGGCACCAAACAGGCTACAATTCAAAAGGGTGAGCCTCAATCGCAGCCCGTGTGCTTCTCGTGAAAACTTTTAGCGAAGTGATGGAAGAATGCGACCAATTTCTAGCGTTGATGAACACCGTACGAAGCATACAAAAGCGAGCAACATTTATCCGTAGGACAAGCTCACCCAAACCCCCGGACCACACGGACGATAAACCAAGCTATCAAGATGATCTAACAGACTAAGGTGACCAGCAGCAGCTGAAGAACCACGAGGCGGACCAGGCTCCAAAAGAGGCAACATAAAGACAAAGAAGCATCTGGATACGACCTGGATATCCCAAAACACTGCATTAACCTTACGCAGGAGTCCCACCCCGCGAGAAGTAGGGGAAACAAGGCGCTTGATGTGACCTTCCAAAGAAGGTTTTTTATAGAACAGGACGTCTAGTATCCCTGCAGCACAGTATCATCAATAATGAGAAGCGGATTCTCAGAACGAACCTTCCTACGTACCGACTCACAATCATCGACTTGGTCTTGTTTGCATTCAGTTTCCTACTCCAAGCGCTGCACCAACCACCAACCCGCCCCAAGTCCCCATTCGAGGACGGAGCCACTGTACTACGCTGACTGGGCGAGACTACTGCAGCTACCACAGTAGCGTCATCAGCACAGTTGATTGTTCTATTTTCTAGTGAATACTACGTATCACTGGTGTCCATCATAACGAGAGGCGGTCAAAGAACGCTACCCTGAGGAACATCTGAAACAACTCTTACAGATTCACTCAAACATCCATTGAGAAATGCACTTTGGGTGCGATCAGACGCAAAGTTACGAATGACTGTGAAAATCCTAAAACCAACGCAAAATTATAACTAATACTCGTATAACAGGTCCGCATAGTTACATGAAATAACGACGCCCTGGAATCCAGCTGGACCAAACGTACCTCAGAACGGTGATCTAACCGAATGCAGAAGGTGCGATACAGATATGGGACGTCACAACTTTATCCCTTTCTGTAAGCAAATTGACCCGGTGGTAGCAGCCCCGCATCCTCGTGCGATATTTAACAAAAATATTCGTCTATGATTTGCAGGTGTTGTTCCTTCGACCACTTTGTTAAAGACCGGATTTTTTTTCAAGAAACACAATGCTTCTACAAGCGACAATGCTCGTCGGTTCACTGGCTTTCCTCAGCATCGCAGTCGACGCTTCAGGCCAAGATGAGGCTTTTTGTTCCTCTGGAGGTACTGTTGTCTCCAGGAAGTCTGAACTTGTGAGGCGCTGGCCCCCAGGAGCCTCGTAGGACAGCTGCAAAGGTGTTTAGGTCCTGTGGGACTAGGCTTTCACTCCAAGTTTCATTTCCTAAGACTTTAGGTCCAGGGTTCCACGAATTCTCTTTTAATGGTGACTTGTTACTGGTCTATATCTTGCTTTTCCGTTCTTTATTTTTGTTTCTTTATCGCATTACAAATTAAACACTTCTCTTGTAGTTCATACTATCACTACTAATCCCTCATAATGATTCACTAGGAAAGTATCTAATGCTTAATATCATCCTCAATTTCAAAGCAGTTTTGCATGGAAATATAAAAACTGTTCATAATGACCACAGTAAAGAATTCTGAATACTGGAAAATTCCCAGCCGTGTTAGCTGCTGTTTAAAATGCCATCATAGGTTGCTTTCCATCAATACCACAAGGAACAGTCTATGGATGATAAGCTCTGCGCCTCCAGATGTAAGGAGTTACCATAACAAGATCTTGAAGCTCGTGAATCCCCTCAACGATCTTATTGCTTCGTCATAGTGGTAATTTCCTACGTGCTTACCAATCACAGGCCATCGAACATTATCATGGTCTCGATGCTAACTGGTGTTTTTCTGCTATTTTAAGAATAAGGCAAGGTTCCTTAATCCAATTGAAAATTAGATATATTCTGCTGATATTCTACAAGCTAAATAAAAGGAAAGTGTTGTGCTGGTTGATTGGAAACAGTATCAAGGATGTCTGATTGGTTCAGTTTGAGATATCTCTAAATGTTCAAAAAAGTTCATCTACGTGCATTAGTGAAACTATGCTTAGAATTAAAAATAAAACAAAAAACTTTTACGCCAATTAAGAGCTCATTCAATTACTTTGGCTGAAATATTCTGAATTTTTAGCAGTTTATTGTCTTAAAAATATTGAGCTTAGCCATGCTGTGTTCAAAATTCATTAATTGGTCAGTTACTCAACCAGTGAAGATAAGAAAACACTGATCGCGACCGATCGCTGTAAATGAGAGGAGCTCGTGGGAGAGAGTGGAACACAATCATGCGTGCGCTGCCCATTTGTCGAGATGTTCTGCAGCCAAGCAAAAAAGAAATGAGTTATGCGTGCTAGTAAAATTCACTGAACGAAGGGCAGCTCGAAAAACTGTCAAAACTTCAAAGTTGGCTACATAATTTTGTCGGCCAGCGGTCCAGAGTGCAGGGCTGGAATCTCAGTCCTGTTTAGAGCAATTCCCCGACTGAATGCATACTCCGCATTATTCGTTCAAAATCAAATCACGCGTGGTCCTGTACAGAATAGCTTCTAAATTAGGTAGATAGTGAGTGAATAAATGACCGGGAGTCATATTTACAATTTGATTCACCTGACTCGTTTATTTTATTGATTGTGAATAAATTCATTTTCGAAGCATGGAATTTGATGTCATAAAGATAAACTTTATATCGCTTTCATTGGCCTTCATATGTGAATCTTTTCATTTTATTTTTTATAATATTTGTTTTTATTTAGAGATATTTTTACTTCTTTCTGCCCCTATTTTATAAGCTACTATTCACCCGAAACATTTCCTTCCATTCATCCAATCCTCCCTTTAAATTTTATCGATTTTCTTCTTACGAGTACCATCGTACCCCTCTCTGACTTTTTCCCATGAACTTCCATATTTTTGATTCCATGCTCGTCGTAATTCTTCCGTCGTTCAGTGGGGCTTCTTTGATCCTCATCCCAATCCTTGATTTTTTTTCTCCCAGTCCCCTGAAGATCCTCTCTCTGGCACCGTTCCGGCCCTCCCACGACCCTCTGGCGCCCCTGTCCTACCCTCACTAATTGGCGACACGTAAAGGCTGACAACTTCACTAATTCTCCCACAAAAGCCCTGAGATGGGCCAGGGAAGTGTGGTCGCTCTGTTGCTGGCAGTGCCGGCCTGAAATTCCAGCCTCCGCTTGCTGGAGCGAAAGACGACAAAATTGCACAGCTAACTTTGAAGCTGCAACGATTTTCCTCGCTGCTCTACACCCGATGAATCGTAATTCATTTATTTTGGGGTGCTGTAGAATTTTAATCCATTTAAACGGGGTGTAAAATATATGGTAATTTTAAATATAACTCTAGTTATCTGTCCGTGCGTTTATATCCGCGTCGAATAGTATAGAGATGGAAGTCTTATTTAATTTTTGTTGAACTTGGGAAGGTGGATGACGCTTACAGCCCCGAGTGTGACATGTCCTGTACAGCCCCGAGTGTGACATGTCCTCTACAGCCCCGAGTGTGACATGTCCTCTACAGCCCCGAGTGTGACATGTCCTCTACAGCCCCGAGTGTGACATCTTCTTAGCCCGGCTGTAGCGGCAGTCGGTGTAGCAGCGTAACATATTGATGTATTGGATATACTGTGTATGAGAGAATTTTATTTTAGTGCTTTGTTCTTAGAAGTTTGGTCCATACATTGTAGCTTAAAATTGACGCTTTCTCCTTGACAATGAGCATTCCGTCTTTTTGACCACATTATCCTTCAATTTTTTCATATTCACTTTCAAAACCGAGGTTTTGGGTTTGTTCACAAATTTTTTCCTTTTTTAAAACCCTTATTTTCACAATTTGTTTTCTGCCGTGTTGCAGACGCTGAACCTCGTGGCCATATTTGCATGTATAATATCTTTGATGTACGCGAAGTGGTCCCAGTCGGGTTTGGTGTCGTTCGCACGGCGTTAACGAAGGCCTGGAGGGCAGCGAGGTCCGTCGTGGGCCATTTGAGAGCCTTAACGAGTCTATTGAGGACACTTCCAGTCCCGGCAAGGTGTCCAATTGAATTATTGCCACTTATCCACTCAACTGCCCTAAAATTTGGCTTTACCAGCCTTGCTCACTAGCCGCTAACTGTTACTGAGCTCGTTATCGATATTCTAGGACTCAACTGGATTTCGAACACGACTATCAGCAAGGTGAACTGTGAGCTACAGTTTGATGATAAGAATGGGTTGGCTCGTGATGAAATCATGAGCATTATCTAATAATTTGCGCAGTGATCATTGAGGCAGTGCTAAACATGTGAGCGGAGCAACTCTGTGCTGTAAGACGGAAATTATGGCCTGTTCATTACTCTTTATTTATTATTGAAGAGGATTACCTACAAATAGCTTATCGCCATGAGAGATTTGCACATCAAACATATCATACATTTAGGGTATTTATTTATCACTGATTGTCATTATCAACGGCGTAAATCAACGGTCATCTATTTATAATTGAGATCATATTCTCAACACAGCTCAACAACAG
>VOMN01058236.1:0-12971 GCA_014899125.1 Orchestia grillus | reverse complement strand
TTTTTATAGCCAAACATGCAACCCGTATACAGGATACTTTGCTCAAGACCTGAAATTTCACTTGCAAAGTGGCGAAGGTAGGTACAAGCGTATTAATATATAGAAGATAAGAACCAACAGGATTCAAATATATCCATGAATACGGTGAGCACTCGTTGAAATAATCTAAGCAGAAAAGCACAGAAGGTAAATGCAGTATGTACCTCTTACAGCACGTCACTGCGTATGCGATATTCTCATTTGATTTTGAACTGAGGGCAATATTTTGAAATGATGGTGAACCTTCACTCCATGAATGACACAATCTATGTTTGTTGTTAGTAATGCAATATCGCAACGTATTAAAACTGCGATTTTTGTTTGAAATACGTCATCAGTATATTCGTTGTGTTGTTATCATCGTTATCGAGCTGTGTTGTTGTCATTATTATCGTAATTTGTGTATTGTTACCATTGTTATCATGCTTTTTTATTTTAACCGGCTTTAGTGACTATGCTTATATCATGTTATCATTTGTAGTTATTGACAAAAAGCTTTGAGATTGTCGTACGCTGAAATGCAAAATCGAGATTGTGCATTTCAATACATTTCTCTCATTGAAAAAATGCATCGGTTCAAGCATAGTTTTACATCCATCTTTCACTGATTAAATCCTTATAATCTATACGGTCATGTCCCTTTCCATTCCTCTACGGATGACTGTAAAAAACCCGTTGTCAAGTAGTATCCCAACTAAGAATGTGAGGTTTAAGCTTCCTTTTCAAAGGGAAGCACTCCGTGGTTCCGTGAAATGAGTCTTGCCTTGGCCTGGAGTCGAACCCTGACCTCGCAGCAGTGAGCCAGANGAAGATTAGAAAAGATTTGAAAGGAAATTGTGGTGAAATGGAAATTAGGTTGAACAAAATCTACGAAAATTAAACAGAAAAATTCTACTGAATTTATGTTGGAAAAATCTTCGGATATAACACTAGGAAGAGTATACGGAAATTAGAAGGAAAAAATCTGCGGAAATTAGACTATAAGGTCGCTGTGTGTTACCCGAAGGAGATCACTTTATTTTTGTTTATAATTCAAGAGAAATTATCCGTAGATTCAAAGCCAAAATCCGATAGTAGTGACGACGACCTCGAGCTTGGAACGAGCAACATAGACAGCAGCAGCAACTGTAGCAGTAGCAGCAGCAGCAGCAGCGACCTACAGAAGATACCCGCTGCGATGGTGCACCAACGAACTCTAGAAGACCAGCACTGAATACAATGGATGACCGTCGATCAAAGGGCATCGAGTGGTTAAATCATGGATAAATCAACGCTCAACATCGAAGAACAGGGATGATTATAAGCCATAGATAACTAACCGTTAACATCGAAGAACACGGGGAACTGAACCATAAATAAATAAACGGTTAAACACCGAAGAACACTGGGAACTAAACCATAGACCAATAAACGGTTAACACCGAAGAACACGGATGGTTAAATAATGGGTAAATAAGTGGTTAATATCATCAGAGAAACTTCGGACCGTACCTTAGGGTGCCCAGCTCTCCAGGAACGCCAGCAGCAGCCAGCATGAAGTGACCTCCCAGCGGTTAGACCAGCATGGAGTTACATTCAGGTGCATCAAGTCTCGAGTCGCCGGCACGCCTTCCCACGTGTGCACTTGACGGAGCCTCTGAGGGTGACAGCAACGGCAACCAGGCGAGTCAAAAGTCGAGCAACAAAGTCTTGAGAAATACAGAAAGTTCGGATCTCAAGAACAACAACAATAACTGCGGCAGCAGCGAGAACGAAATCAGCAACAAGAACAACGGCAGGGATAAAAACAAGAACAACAGTAGCAAGAACAGTAACAGTAACCATAACAACAGTAGCGGTACACGCGAAAAACAACCCTTAATGAACAAAAATTACGGCAAAACGTTCCAGAATGTTCTCGGGATCGGAGAATACAGCGAACGTGTGGAGAATGAAAACAAGTCTTTAGCGCGTCCTGCCGACAAAGGAATTTGTGCAGAAAACCGAGGGACGTTTCCCACAGCGGCCGACTGCCCTGGTGTTTCGACTGTTGCGGGACGCGGCAATCACGATAAAATCAAAACACGAGTGAAATTTTCCTCAAATGATCGCGAAGTTAGCGGGAAAACCCCCATTGATCAAGCAATAGCACGTCAACCTTTCACTGAACGAGCAGTTGACGAGAAAACTTCATCTGGTTGCGCAGTTACTGGAAAAACCTCTATTGATGGTGGAGTTGGCGGGAAAACCGCTATATTTGGGGAAAAAACCTTGCACGACGCAAAAGACGTTGAAGTAGAAGCAGGTCCTTGCCAGGAGACGTCCATCGGGGATGAGGACGGGGTGGGGAACGTAATCAAAAATGAGATCAGCCAGATCGGGAAGTGTTCCAGTGAAATGAGAACGTACAACGGCGCCAGCGCAGGAAATTTACCAATGGAAGAAGGCAAAAATATCGGGAACATAAAAAAGGTCCCTCAAAATTCCCTCAACAAGCAGCCCGTAAAATCCGACAAGACTGCGCAGATTCCCTCGATGGGCATGAAGAAGAAAATCCACGGAAAGCCAGCGAAAGATTTAGACAGAAGTTCTGAATTACAAGGAACAACCAGGATGCCGTTCAGTATGAGCGCTACAACTTCACTAACATCGACCATGCCTCAAAATATGGGGGCAATTTCAAAAACGTACCCGTACTATGACACTCAGAACAAGTTTTTCGGTTACAAAAACCCAGTTACCTCGTACAAGGATCTCCTTGCCACTGGCAACAGAACGCGTAACAAAATTCTTTCAGATTACGCATCAGAACTGGGGAGCAAAAACTACGCACTACAAAAAAATTACCTAACTAATTATATCGATTTCCCTGCTCTGGATTACCCAACAGCTCTCCTCCCAACATCCGGAATGTTTGGTGATGACCCTTACGTAGAATCTGCCTTCAAAAATTTGGATATCGGACCTATATCTTCCCAAGAAAACGACTTATTTTTACGAGAAAAACGACAGTCAAAAGTACGAGGTCAATCTGCCCCTAATATGGTCTGCACGTCTGAATCTGCTCCCAATGAAAGCAGTTCGGTTAACTCCGTGCCCAACACAAGCAGTACGATAAAATTTACTCCTAATACGATCTGTACGATAAAATCTACTCCTAATACGATCAGTACGATAAAATCTGATCTTGCGCCAAACTCGACCAAAAATACAGCCGTCCGTGCGGGAAAATTAATATCAGGTCTCAACACTTCACAGCTGAGAGACCCTGGCAAAGTTTTCACGACAATGCAAAAGACAAACACCGAACATGATGCACATCTCCATTCACTCAGAAATTACACAGCATCTTCGCCAGTTAATATTTCGTCCACTAAATCCCTAGATATCCCCGTGTCTTTGTCCATGCCCTACAGCGCAGCGGTCTCCCCCATGTCCCTGCAAAAAAACCCTCAAGTGTCGCTTTTTGAAGCGCGTGACTGCATTACCCATGGCCTCGAGCATCCGTGTGCTCCGAGGCACGAAGTCTACGGAGTGTTGAATCCACTTTTCGATGACAGGCTTTGGCCTCGGAATAGCAATCCGTCTCTAAACTTTGCACAGAACAAATCGGCAGGGATTACGCCGGACAAAACTTCAGCAATGGATGGTACTTGTAGAAATGTTCTCTCGCCTGGATATTTTTACGGTGGAACTGACCGTAGCTATTGGGGACGAGAAAAAAATTCGAATGCAATGTTTGCAGAATATTTCAAAACGGGAGCATCGAACTCGGAGAACATTTATGCGGGTGATGTCTCTGGCGGAGCGCAATTTGGTGATGCAAACTCGAAACCCTTGGAGAGCGAGAGCATATTTTGCCCAAATCCTTCGGTTTTCAGTACCACGTCAGACGCGAAAACCACGAAAAAATACGGTAACATTATAGGCATGAGTCCGAATGCCTACTGCGAGTATTTAGGCATCATGGCTGCGAAACATCAACACACAGATAACGGAGTCAAGAACATTCTTTTCCCTGATGTCCATGAAAACAAGAAAGTAAATCAAAAAGAATCAAGTTCTTTACAAACCAACGAATCTTTGGGGAACATGAAAGGCAAAACTAAAAGAACGGAGCAAAATATTCCTAACACCATGACGCAGTCAGCACCGCAACAATCCCGACCGATAAAAATTGCGAACGCGATTTCCACCACAGGCAATAAGCATTCAATAGTATTTGGGCCGAGCTTTCCAAACAAATGCCCGGGAAATAATCATAAAAAATCCCATAAATCCATCAGCATTTGTGATTCTGCTCATGGCCCAGAAAATACGAGCGAGATCGGCGGCGGTACAAAGCCATGCCTCGATCTCGACCGAAGAGGCTCTGAAAAGCGTCGCAAGCAACACAAGGTGGAGCGGGCCACGATTCCAGGTCTAATTTCTCCAGGCAGTGGAGAGGTGACCCTCCCTTACACACCGCAGGACCTCGAAGAAGAGTTAATGTACCCCGACACCTATGCTAAGGGCTCGCAGATCATTCAGAATTGGAACGCGAGAGAACAGGACTTTTTCCTGGGCAAGCCGAACAGGAGGCCCAAGTTCAATCAGTGTCAGGTGGTTGGGCAGCGAGATGGACGTGTTATCAACGAGGAAAGACGTGGCCAAGAAGTAAGCTGCGGCGGAACGACGTGTCAGATGCCACATTACCTGCAAAGTGATGCTGGCGCTGGCAAAATGGCGCGTCATCAACGAGATAAACACACTGCCGCAGAAAGAGCTCCAGAAAATGATGTTTTTTTGACGATAACGAACGTACAACACGGTGAAGAAATACAAAGCGACTCTGATGAAGCAATCACTGAGGGTTCTGAGCTTAAAAAACTCGTGGGCTCGGAGCTAGAATGCAGCCGACATTTTGAAAAACGACTAAGCTTGCCGTCCGACTCACCAGTAAATATTGATAATTTCGACCGCGACGAATACGTTACATTCAAGCAACGTCTTCTGGATGCCGATCAAGACTTGCCTCGATGTTTGAGGCTTAAGCCTTTTGAGCCCCGAGACGAGAGTCTTTTAGGTTTACCTTTAGGAGCAGCCAAAGAGCAATCGAGTTTAGATAGGGGCTCCAGCGGCGCAAAACTTTCCGGCGGCGACCAAAATGAGGGCCGTGGCCGACGTCGTCTCATCCAGCGACGGTCCAGCGACTCTCAGCTGGTCCAGACGGGCACGTCTGCCAAAAATGACTGCCCTCCTAACCCTATAGCTTCAAAGACAACCAATGAAAGGAAGAAGAAGCTTCGGAAGCAGCGGTCCATTTTATACGAAGGTGATGAGACGGAAAAAGGCAATGGAAGCGAGGACAATTCACAGAGTACCCTCCCCGAAACAAGTTTGAAAGAAGAGTTTCATCGAGGGTCGCCGGGAGACAAAAACTTTGCAAATAAAGACAAAGTGCTTTCGAATTCTCAAAGTTGTCCGGTGAAACTCGGTTCTACAAGCAATGCTCCAGCTACTCCGAACAAAAGCGGAAAGGGGAGTTTAGAAGCAATGCAGATAGATTTAGCAGCGAAAGAAGCATCCCCTAATGTGTGCGGAGATTCTTTTTCTGAAGAAAGTATTAATTTTGAGGAAGGATTTACGGGAATCGAGTTTGGCGAGGTCAATAACGATAGCGAAATGGAGGACTGCGATACGACGATCTCGGTAACAAACGACGGCTATAAAATGCGTTCTGCCAGTGACCTGGGAAAGAATCGGAAAGAAAGACGCGAGTCCCAAGGAAAATATGTTCCTATTGGTGGCCCTTTAGCAGAGCTCGCAAGATGCAACGATGGGAAGACAACTTATCTCGTGGATCGAAATAAGGAGAACCAAAATGAGATTTTAGCTGAACATTCTGAGGTAGAAGATGGAGCTGCGTCTCACGGCCATGATCTTTTTTGTGATTTTACCCGCACTGAGGAGGCAGAAAACTGCGTAGGAAGTGATCAGAATGGCAGCACGAAAAAAGTGTTAGCTACTGCGCCCGCGGGGGACAATTCACGGAGCAACGAAAAAGTTTTTTTTCCCTCAAGTATCAGCGTCCCCTCAACCAAAGAGCAAAAATATCGCGATGAAGAACCCTCCATAAAATACAAGAAGGAAAACCAATTTCCAGTGCAAAAGAATGCAAGCTCAAGACCTGTTGATTTTTCTCCGGAAGGCGACGCCACGCGGAGTGTAGAAATTCAGGCGCATTCTCCCTCCCTCCAGTGTGCCGCAATAACGGCGCAAGACACCGACGCACCGCGCCATAATTACTTCGTTTGCGACGAAGCCGAGCCCAGCAACGTCTCTTCGACCGACATAATTAAAAGCTGCGCCAAAGAAGACGCCAACAAACATCCAGAACCACAGGCAAGTAATTACCCGACTGAGTACGATGTCATTCGTGTAAGTACTTCCACAAACACCGGCGGCAGTTGTCAAGATTGGTCCGATAATTCGAGCGAGTCGAAACAAACTTTGTCGCTTATTGATCGGCGCTCCAAAGCTGCCCAAGTCAAAGATAAACTCAAGATAAAAATAGAGAGTTCTTCTTCAATGTCTTCATTAAATGAGGACTGGTCCGAGACCGATGTTGTCGAGAACTTAGATGACTTCGAGGTTCAGAGAGATACTCGAGCTCTGATTAAATCCCAGCGCGATGATCGCACCGAGACAGAAACTGCGCACTCGAATGATCAAATTTCAGGAGAGAGGAAAGCGGATTGCGGGCGTGCGGCACGTAACGCTCATGGAAAACAAACTACGGGGGACAACAACAAAGCTGAAGAGGTACAGGGAGATTTAAAGACGTCTGATGTCACCAAAAAATCCAAAAGCGTGACAGAAAATAAAGCGGACACGCCCTATCCCGACTCCCTCGTGGAATTCCAAGGGGAAGTTTCAACGACGGAATCTTTCGCGTCTCTTAAAAATTCTGATACCTTAAAACTTCAAGTGAAAAGTATGGACAAAACTCTGGGAAAAACTAAAAGTAACACAGAGAAATTCACGCGAAACCTTGAACGAGGATCTCCTGGTTTGATTATCTTGGAAAATCCGGCGTCGACTGAAAACTTTTCTCCGGTCCAGAGAAGAGCTTTTTCTCAGAAGGTTATTAAAGGCATGAAGGAAGGAAATTTGGTCAGAAGTGGAACGGAAAGAAGGCCGTGCATAGAGCCCGACACAGAGATGAGACGAGAAAAATCAGTTCATACGAGAAAAAAAGTTGAAAAGAGACGCAGCTGGAGCGATAAATATGAAACGAGTGACTCAAGTGACGAGGGTTCGAGCCAAACGTCATCTTCCAATGAATCTAGAGAAGCACCTGAGCCCAAATATGCAGACGTCAATTCACCGCCAGGCAATGAATGCCATCTGAGACTATCAGAAAAAATGGCGGGGAAAAAGGGGTCTGGAATAAGAAGCTCTGACCAGACGAATAAAGAAAGCCGGAGCGCCAGCATTACGGCTCTTGAGGAAAACAATAAAGATTTACGAAATTTGGAGCCTGGTTGTTTTTTACCAGTACCTGAGGGTAGAGTTTTATCAAGAGAAAGTTCAAAAGAAAGAGCGAAAAATGCGTTTGATTCCTTCGCAGTTATCAAATCCGAAACAAGCTCGATGACAACGTCAGATTCCAAACTTGCGAAAACCTCTTCCAGTTTTGCAGATCCAGCAGTAATACAATCAATTATTCCGGAAATTGAAGACACCGAATCTCGAGAAAAAAAAGAACAAGGGACGAAAAGGTTGCGACTTTCAAAGGTCAACTCGGAAATGAGCGTTCGAAACAAGAGTCCCAACCCAAAATTACAGGATCAGGGCTTGCCGAGGTTTACCATTGATTCTCGCTACTGCAGCGGCGATCCAAATTTACAGACTCTCTCTCCCGGGGGGAATTGCCACTTGGAGCAAGAGAGTCGCTCCAGTTCTTGCTGTCCCTTCGAGAAAGAAGCTGGAGCAAGTCGCGCAAGTTCTTCCAGATCCCCTGTCCCAACACTTGCAGTGCCTCGGCAAGCCGGGGCGCGGAGCCCCAGTTTGCAGGACGGTTTCTCGAGACGAGAAGAAAAGGATGCCTTGTCAGCGCACGAGCTGGGGGCGGAGCCGTCGCGAAAACGGCTCAGTCCTCGACCGTGGGACACAGACCATGGAACGGGCCGGCACGGTTTGGGGCCGAAAATTTCCGCAATTCCAGACTCGAGAAGCAGAAGCAAGAGTCCAATGGTGTTGCCCGACAACACGCACCACCATCGACGGCTATCGGAAGGGAACACTTTGAAGGAGATGAGTAAAAGTCCCGTAATTTTCACGGAACCTAATATGGGTAGAAGATTTTCTTCTTTCAACCATGAGATTCCTCGAGATGTGCGATCGTCTCCAAGGCCTTCGGGGTCCCTTACGCCTCGATCAGCTACGCCTCGATCAGCTACGCCTCGATCAGCTACGCCACGATCAGCTACGCCTCGATCAGCTACGCCACGATCAGAAACTCGTCGACCACATTCGCATCATCAGGAAGGAGCTCCGGCCAAAGAGCACGGGTCACAGGGACGGAGGCCGGAGGAGGGCTGGGACGAAAGAGTACGGAGATCTCCACACCCTTCTGGGGCGAGGTGAGTGCTGGAGTGTTATTCCTACGGGTCATTTTGTGTTATTCCTACGGGTCATTGTGTGTTATTCCTACAGGTCATTTTGTTTTATGCCTACGAGTCATTGTGTGTTATTCCTACGGGTCACTGTGTGTTATTCCTACGAGTCATTGTGTGTTATTCCTACGGGTCAGTTTGTGTTATTCCTACGGGTCATTTCACGTTATTCCTACGGGTCATTGTGTGTTATTCCTACGGGTCATTTCGTGTCATTCCTACGGGTCATTGTGTGTTATTCCTCCGGGTCATTTTGTGATATTCCTACGGGCCATTTTGTGTTATTCCACGAGTCATTATGTGCTATTCCTACGAGTCATTGTGTGTTATTCCAACGAGTCATTTCGTGTTATTCCTACGAGTCATTTTGTATTATTCCTACGAGTCATTTTGTGTTATTCCTAAGGGTCATTTTATGTCATTCTTACGGAGGTCATTAAGTGCTATTCCAACGGAGCTCATCGTTTGTACTTCTACGGAAGTCACTATGCATTATTCGTTGAGAGGTTATTATGGGTTCTTCCTACGTAAGTCATTCTACGTGATTTCGCAGAGGCCATTACGGTTTATGACTTGATGGATAGAAAATTGTCAGACTCGTTGGAGCTAACTTAACCCTCGACAATTGCAAGGCCAGCAAAATGAACAGCACACGAACTGTCGCAAACAATGCTAAAAAATACGCGACGTTTAAATATCCAAAGCGCCACTCTTTCTCGACTCCATCCACGTCAAGAGCGAGTTGACTATTTATTGCCTTGCGTATGCAGTATTCTTTCCGTTCAGGACACGAAAACTCCGCGGAATTTTCTCCAAGCATTTCATTTATCAACAACAGTGGCTTCGGAAGACATTGTTATGCGTGAAGGAAAGTCCGCGGGGTTTAGTCTGCATATTTCATTCACTACTCACAGACGCCGCAGAAGAGAACAGTTGGCGTGTGCAGGGGCAGTAACCTAACCTTTATCCTGACAAGGATGAATCCACGTTTTTCTCCCCAAATAGCATTTGTTTTCAACTGAGGACGAGTTGGCATTTGTTTTCAACTGGGGACGAGTTGGTATTTGTTTTAAATTGGGGACGAGTTGGCATTTGTTTTCAACTGGGGACAAGTTGGCATTTGTTTTCAACTGGGGACGAGTTGGCATTTGTTTTCAACTGAGGACGAGTTGGTATTTGTTTTAAATTGGGGACGAGTTGGCATTAGTTTTCAACTGGGGACGAGTTGGCATTTGTTTTCAACTGGGGACGAGTTGGCATCTGTTTTCAACTGAGGACGAGTTGGCTCGTCAAGTCTCTGATCCATGATAAAACATTCTGACGCAAGTCAACGAGTCTTTCCGAGATATCCCTCGGGATAGACCAATCATTCGCGATAGAACTGAAACGTTTGCAGAAAACAAAGAAATTGTTTAAAAATAGCACGTTTTCGCCAAAAAAAAACATGCCGGGAGAAGAGCTACTAGAACATTTGCTTCACATTTTTGTATCTAATACCGTCATTGTATGCTGAACCTCCCTTCCGCCGTATGTTTAGCGTACATAGTAGCTATTACGATCTAGAAAATACATATAACCCAATGCAATCTTTTACGCACTTATATATCCAAACAAAAATTCCTCATTGCATTTGCATGCAAGTTCGTATTAATGACACGAACTACCTGAAGCCTTCACATGCTGTAAAATTTTTCTATTGGTAATGGAATACTTTAAACGCAGGAAAAAAACTCACCAGCAGCCGAGACGTCCAGACGACGAGACGGCGCCTCGTCTCCAGCGTCACAGACTTTCGTCTTCGTCCTCGTCTTCGGAGTCGTCAAGCGACTCTGACTGGTCAGATTCGTCTTCGTCGGATGACGACTCGTCTTCAGATTCCTCGTCGGCGCTGGAAGACCTCGTCCATCTGTCGCTGATATAGAATGTTACCATGTTATATAATTTAATGTTGACATGTTATGTCGCATCATTTCATGTTGCAAAGTTATGTTTAGTTATTTGAAGTCGCCGAGGTAGATTGGGTCTTTTCATATATCCGTGTTAGGTTGGATTATTTCAAGGCGCATTTTTATGTTGGATTTTTTTATGGTGCGTTATGTTGGATTAATTTATGTTGCGTTCTGTGGGATTAATTTATGTCGTAATTTTACGTCGGATTAATTCGTGCATCAAGGTTAGAGCAAATTGAATTCCTTCATGACGCAACTCTGGGATAGATCATTTCTTGTGGGAATGCCGACAATACGCTCCAAATTCGCGTTTAAAATTTCAGGACACGTCAGGCCTAAAATAAACGTTTGGAAACGTTTCGTTTTACGTTAGGCCTACTCAGAAGGTCTCCAGCCGATGAACCTTCCAATGTTTGTGTGCCAAAAGCTATTGTTTTTTCGTTATTTACCTATTACCGTGATCATTATTTGATGTTTTTATGTCATTGTCTTAAGAAATATTTTTGTAATACTAAGGCAAGCTTTACGATCAGAGAAAAATGCAAAAATGGAAGCAAAAATTGAGAAACTTTGACTTTCAACCCCCTGACGTTTATAGAAGGGACGCTTATTGTTGGTGTAGAAGAAATTTACTCCCAATGCGTCCTAAACCTCGACGACATTCTCTTGTATTCCCCCAGCGCTTTGTATGGACGAGATGTTGCAAAATGCTATTAGTTATTTCACGGTTATTTATTTTACGGTTATTTCACTAGTATTTCACGGTTATTTCACGAGTATTTCACGGTTATTCCACGGGTATTTCACGGCTATTTCACGGCTATTTCACCGTTATTTCACCGTTATTTCACAGGTATTTCACGGTTATTTCACGGGTATTTCATGAGTATTTCACTGGTATTTCAGGGTTATTTCACGGTTATTCCACGGGTACTTCACGGTTATTTCACGGGTATTCCACGGGTATTTCATGGGCATTTCACGGGTATTCGTAATTCTTTTGCCATGATTTCTATTAGAAGTCAGCAGTCGCCCATCACCCACACGCGTCGCATAAATTAGACGGTTAATTTTAATTGATATAGTTCACTTTCAAATTTTCTTATTTCTTTGCTCTACACTAATATGACCAGCAGTTATACGTGAATGTTAAGCCATTTAAAAATTTTGCAACACGTTAAAAATTTTACAACACGCGATCCTGCAGGCATTGTATGGAAAAAGTCATGACGTGAAAAATTTCGTGCGGAAATTTCCATGTAAGAAAAATTTTGCACAACATGCAACAGTTCACTCAACGAAAAATTTAACGTGGCATGGAAAATGTTGCCATTTTCATCGAAAAACAAAAATTGCTGTCCCTATTGTGCCCTTTAGCCCCTCAACCCCAGACCTCCCACCGAGACCTCGACTTTCCGTTTCAAATGTCAAACCCGCACGCTTCCAATCGTCTGACAAAAAAAATGTCACTTCAAAATGATAAAAACACATCGTCACTATACAACACTTGATGAAAGTGGCATGTAATTCTTCAATTCTAACGGGACAATTCATCATTAAAAAAGATTCTTTTTAGACCTCATCTTGAAAGAGGAAAATTAATCATTACAAATGATTCTTTATGGACCTCGTCTCGAAACAGGAAAATTCATCATTACAAATGATCGTTTTAGGACCTTGAAAGAGGAAAATTTGTCATAACAAATACACCGCTGGCAACCGCACAATGTAATGATTGTTTGTTGAATTGTTTATTTTTTGTGTTCTGCAATCACCATCTCCAAACGGAGCGAGTTTGATGATGGCGAAGAGGTTCTATTGCGACTAAAATATATGGGAATAAAATACGTCTGCATATACATTTGTTATTGAGGACACACGTGGTGTCGGGGACACACACGTGTTGTCGGGGACACACACGTGGTGTCGGGGACACACACGTGGTGTCCCTCGTCACGCAAGAGAAATTCATTTGATGAATTTATTATCATAAACATTATTACTATTATGATCATTATTGTGATAACTCATTAAATCAGGGGTTAACTGTGATTCAAACCGCCTCAGTTCGAAGTCCATTTTCAGTTTCAGGTTCATTTTCAATTTTCATGAAAACATTTTCTCACAGTCGAAGTTATAAGAAGAGCTCGGGAATCCTACCTTTCTCCCGAGGGTAGCCACGTCCTAAGATGGGCTGAAGAACGATCCCCTGCAGCCTATCCCTCCCCTAAGGGGTCACGTGCGGGATTACAGGGCTGTTTGAAATGTGAACGCTACAGAATTTTCGTAGCAAAAAGTGTGCTACAGACGAGACGGGCCAAAGTGCGCTACAGACGAGACGGGC
>VOMN01058234.1:0-11712 GCA_014899125.1 Orchestia grillus | reverse complement strand
GGTTGTTGGGTGGGCTAGTGATACTGGTTGTTGGGTGGGCTAGTGATACTGGTTGTTGGGTGGGCTGTGGTACTGGTTGTTGTGTGGCGTAGTGGTGGTGCCTGTTTTGCGGTGTACAGGTAGTAACCGTTGAGTCGTGCAATGATAGTGCCCGTTGTGTGGTGCATTGGCAGTGACCGATGCGCGGTGCAGTGGTAGAGACAGTTACGTCTCCGTTGGCTTCTCATGATCAGGACTAAGCTCTAAGTATTTCCCGATAGGCTCAAATTACAACCATAAAGGGCCATGAATGGACACTGAGTTCAATTAAGTAATAAAGCATCCATAAAAAATCCTTCCGGATGTTTTTCGCCCCCTGAGACTTATGATTTCGTACGTAAAATAACATCTTTCATCCCACGAAAACGATTGTATTTCAAATAGGACTACGTAAGGAATATTTTTTATGTTATATCCATTAGAACGAAGTCTTTCATGATCCACTCATGTAGAAGGTTTCAATTACGCTCTAAAAATATGAACGTGACATTATTTTGGATATATGTATTTCGACTTTCACAGCGACCTGCCCTCGCGCCAGACCTCGCACTCCGCCAGAACGCACGCCTCGCAAGACGGATTGAAAAGCATTGCCGTCAGGACGTCAACGCTGAAAAAATAGAGCAAAAGGTGCCAGTTGGGCGACTTTCAGTCACTTGAAACTTGACTCTCCTTAACAATTCAGCACTATTTAAGTGAGCCTGCCGGCCGATATTAGGGTGTCGAGTTTTACGCACAAATGGTTGTAGTCAGGAAACAGAATATTTACCAGTAGTTACAAGACTCGCTTATAAAAAAAGAAAATCAGTCTCAAGAAAATCAGTTTCTGGTGTGAACGAGCAGAAGAATCTTGGTTCTCAGTATAAGACCATTGTTCGTTGAAATCATATCTCAGTTTAACCATTAAAGATCCTTCAGCTGAGACAACTCACTTTCTTAAAGTATGATTGAGAACACATCTCGCTCCAAAAATTAAAGATAATTCAGCTTAGGAAAAGAGAAAGCTTAAAATAACTGCAGTTGACATTCTGGCAGTAAACTCTTCGTTCGAAGAATTCTATTTCAATTGAATACGGAGGTTCAACAAATGAATTAAAGTATGGAAATGCGGAGGAGCGGCGCCTTAGCGGCAAAGGCCAACTCCAGTAACGACTTGGAAACCGCAATCAGAAGATCCCGCCAAAAAAAATCTTATGAGATCAGAAAGTCTCGTGAAAAATTTTCTATTTGCAGGTAATTCACCGAATTCGAAGTACACCACCGGCTTGCATCACCTAAGTTACCTGCAACACCTGCATGGAAAAACATGTTAATATTTTATTCCCTGAATATTATTCTACTAAGCGTAGCCATATGTGCTCAGAAGCCTCAAAGCAATTGTAAATTAATGCAGAATGTAGTTAGTCATAACTAGCTACGGACAATGTTGATGATAGACCATGCTCATGGTGGTGTTTTTTGTTCATTTCATTGCAAAGACAATGACATAGAAATGAAGCTTCTTATTTCATTCGTAAAATATTTTTTGTTTTAGATTTGAGGCAACATTCTGTGTGTTATCAATTCTCTCCCTCCCATTGCCTAACAGTTTTCAGCTAACAGTTCGACACATACGAAATACGCGAGTATGCTACGAAAATGACACGATTCTTGCGACGTCCTGTCAATCCTAGGGGTAAAACCTCACGAGAAGTGTTAAAGGGTCATCAGTCGCCGGGACTACAGGAGACACAGGAAAGACAACAGCACTCGCGTCCAGCGGGCGGTAACTGATTGCTAGAGAGCTGACAGGAATGTCATCAGGGATTGCCGAGCACACAAGGTGATGAGCAGGAGCAGACTCTGAGCATGTTCCTCTGAGAGTAGTTCAGTAACATCACACACGTCTTACTAGACACGCTCACTTCCTCAATAGCTTGGAGCATGATGAAGGCTAAAAACTATACGATAGAGCTGAGGGCTCCAGCGCTTGTCAACACACAATGATGCCCGAACAGCACATCAAGCACCATGTATGTAATCCAATAAGGTTCACGATTCGATACAATTTAATTTTCCAAACCGTCATTAAATCTTTTGACGAAGTACTGCTACTGGTCTATAGTATTACAGTTGTACTTTGCACGAAAATTTCTCGCGGTGTCTCTCAACGCAGGTACTGCAAAAGCGTCGTCCTTTCTGTCTGGGTAAAAGTTAGTGACCATTTCCAGCAGCATAGAAATTACCAATACTGAATAACGCATAACAGTTCCTACCCTCGTAGACTGTGCTAATCAGAACACACCCGTGACAACGTTAGAGAAAGCTTAATTGGAATTATTCATACGCAAAAGCATGAAGGTATACCCCGTGGCTTAATCCATCAGACGGAGGAAAGATCCATTCCGTTTGGAGTGACCGCAGCATCACTTCTTTATAATGATATCATTTTACGGTTAAACGAGTTATTCAAGTATCGTTACAGCTAAGACCAAGCATCCTCGAGATTCTATTTTCGTCCAGATTCATGCATCGCTGCTACCCTGACACGGCTGCAACTTTGCCGGGCGGTTCTGTTGGTGTGACCGCAGAACTTTCGTAGTTTTCAGCACAATGTTGCTTGAACTAACGCACCTGCACATGCACAGCCCAACTTTTAGGGTTGGCGTGAGTCCAACTTTCATTCCGAGGAGAAATTCTGCAATTGGAGAAAGGCTACGAAGTTAGGGATGAGGTAAATTGGATCAGCACAACTGGTATCTCCCCTCTCACCTCTGCCGTGAACTATTGCTGTGGCGGGACGCTCTCGCACGGAGACTTCCCTGTGCATCCCGTGTACAAGGAAGAGTCGCGTCCGAATCATTTGAGTGCGAGAGAAGACTAAGACGTGGAATTTGGCCTGGGTTTCAAGTCTTTATGTAGCTTTACGGGGTTCAATTAATCCAACTTTACGTCGTGAAGATTTACGTTGGCGTCATACGGGTAGATTGTCGACGACGGCACGGTGTCAGAGGGAAATTTTCCGTGCTTCATTAGAGAGGAAGGAGAAGCGAAACAGAAAAAAGCAAGAACTATAAGAAACACACGAATTTCATTCTAATTCGCCGTTGAAAATAACAGCAAAAATTTTTAATCCACAAAATGTACCCTCAGCCTGCAGTAGTAATAAGCATTCACACGACACCACTATCGCTCACTCTACTCTGTGAAATAATTTAACATTTATGAGTGACGGATACATCATTTGAGACGCCTATTGAGAAGCCTTTCCCTATGAAGGGCTTCAAGGATGAAAATTCTGTGATGGAAACCTAAAAGTCAATTTCTCCACAAAGAGCGCGAAAAATCTCCGAGATAGCGAATTAATTATTCCTCAACATTAGGCTCCTTAACTATTTGGCTAGAACGTGGCTAGAACATGGACCTCGTGCGATTTCAGTCCGCCTTTGTTATAATTGCTACCACCAGCATCACATCGTCATTGATCGACACTCTTTGACAGACACATCAACTGACTAAAAAACGCAATTTTTCAACGTATTTCAGAATTAAGTGTTTGTAACCAACTCCTACTAGTGACAACAATACGCAAAAATAGCATGACTTTAGTTTGACGTTTGACGATCCATACAGCTCGTTGCATATTAAAACCCAGCTAGCTGGAAACGAGTGAAAAGTGATAAATTTGCTAATTGCCTCCAGCCTCTTTTGATGATAAAGGTATCAAGTGAACTCCTGACCCAGTCAGATGCTTGGATGTTGGCTGTGAAATTAATTAAAAATGGCCGTAGAAAATTCAGCAATAGGGACTCCATAGATTAACTGTCACAGTACTTCGTGCGACCAAGAATCGTAATGCAAAAACTTATGAAACTAAAATTTACACTGTCACAACTAGCATCACTATATTATGCAATATCATAAATCTGCATACATATGGCTAGATCTTTGATGTGCTACATTACCGTTGCTTAATAAATTTAGCGTATCACCATCACTTGTTCTACATAGTTCTTTACTAGCCTCACTATGTGCTTCGGTCACCATATTTATTTGCTCCAGAACTTTACTCGTGCATTCAATTAGCCCTTATTTTTCTACCACATTTGCCGGCCTGTTTCCATGGTGAGGGACAAAAATTAGCGAGCCATTTTCGAGATTCTGTTCGTAACTTTGGGATAGGTGACCGCTAGCTGCCCGATATTAGCATAGAGGCTGGCAACATTTGTACCTGCATCTGAGAACTATTACACGACAAAGGTACAAGATTCTCGGTTGCCACAACACTTTAGATACGTTAATCGGGTCACAGGGTAACAGATCAGGCAATAGAAGCAACAACTCGAGCAATAGAAGCAACAACTCGAGCAATAGAAGCAGCAACTCGGGCAATAGAAGCAGCAACTCGGGCAATAGAAACAGCAACTCAGGCAATAGAAGCAACAACTCGACCGTAACAGCAACAACTCGGGCGATAGAACCAGCAACTCGGACAACTCGGGCAACAGAGCAAGGTTCTCAATTGCCACAGACTTCGGATACATCAATCGATCAACAGAACTCTCGTCAGACTCAGGTCTATCTCTAGCGACTACCCATTTCTCACGAAGGAGTAGCGAGTCCAGCAAAGGAACCATATGAATTATGTCACGAGGCTCCTTGTTGTTCATCTATGAAAGTTAACTCGTCCGATGCATATTTGCATGCGTTTAGGTAGATATTTTGCTTATAAACAGAGCCACTCATAAGAGTAAAAAAAATGATTACGAGCATCCTAGGGCTTCAGTTTTACCCAACGCAGAATACGACTGCGTTTTTTACCATAATGAACAAAACCTTGCGCAGCCAGTGTGCTCTGAACGATCGTACAAAAATAAAAAGACGGTGAAAAAATAGACTCACTCGAAACGACTATATCTAAGCGTAGAATTGCCCGGATGAACGAGCGTGCAACGAGAAGCTCTTAAGCTGAGGCGCAATAGCAGCGGCCACACAGACACGCTCCATTTAAGCATTTCGAAGTCAAAGACAACGGCCTCCGCCACAGCGCTTCGGGACACACTTAAATATATGCTCTGGAAAGGAAGGATGGAGAAATGCAGAGCTTTACGGGCTTTTATGCAGTCCTTCTCTCTCCCTCGCTTTATGACGTTCTTTATTGCATGACCGGCGACTGTTACGCCCCCTCATGGGAAGCATAAACTTCAATGTTAAGAAAAACTAATTTTCGATGCCACTCGTAATTTTCAAGGCCAATTCCTATGAAGATGAGAAGCCACCTCCTTTACGGTTAAAGCGACTGAGCCTTTATTGGGTTCACAACTGAGATGAATCTAACGGCAACAAAATCTTCTCTAATCACCTATAAAACAAGCCATGTAAAACAGCTTTAACAACGTGTGCAACAAACGTCCATTTCTCATTTCTACCCACACACGTGGGTAGAAATGAGGGCTCCGCTCCGTACAAACAAGTCATGGGCTTTTACAGCAGTTTCACATCGTGTTGTTGATAGATGATTTGCTCCACATTTCGCAGGGGATGGAAATTCCAAGGATTCGTGTTCCTGGATTCTTCGAAGCAGAACTCTCTAAATAGGCGACGCGAATAAGAGTGTGGTATCGAAAGGAATATTTTTCCATCAATACTTGTATGTATAGGGTGACTTCAGAAATGCGTTCACAAATTTGATTTGATCATTGCCATGTTATGAATTTTTTTAACACTGAGTAGGAATGGAAGGTGTTATAAAAGAATTATGTTATTACTGGAGTATGAAGTTCCGGCATTCTCTGCCTCAGTGCGACGGATGAGCTGCAAAGAATAATTACATCGAGCTTCTAATGTGTCACACTTTCCACTTAAGAACGAATTCCATACACAATTCTATAATTTCTTAGCATGTATCAACTGTTTCGAAAACGTAAGATACCTGCAAATCAGCAACAAGCGATAAAAATTCATCAAGATGAAAATATCACGCGCAATTAATCGAATCATTCTGAAGCTAAATAAATTTCAGCTTGCGTGCGTGGGCTTTCTAATCAGTCACGAAGTCCAAAAAATGCACTCATTTTTTTGCAACTGACGGACAATATCGCAACTTATAATCGGCGCTGCCCTGAACGAAATGCGCGAGAAAATAGCTTAGCAATGTGAAGGATTGAAGAATTCGGTTCAAATGCAGGGAGAGCGGTCTAGTAAAGACGTCAAACTGAAGTAACATTCATTAAGCACTGAATTGCGAATAGTTTCCTTCTGATTACTGCTCTGAGAATTTCATCCCTCAGTCTCTGACTCCATCGCCACCAAGTCAGGCCGATGTCTGATGCGCGCTCAGTTTCACGAGCCATGCATAAAATTCAGCGTCATTTATTTAAACTCAGCATGCAGCCAGAACCCGTGCTGACATGCTACTCTCTTCGCAATGAGAACCCTTCCAGCACACCACGTTACTTTTCCCGCCTTCAAATTTGTAAGATTATGCGGAGAAGCGTCCGTGTTGTCGGCCATCAAGTGCAAGATGAGCTCTTCTGGTCAGAACCTTACTTGCTCCAAAGATGGTGCTGCTGGGTGCCCAAGTATGGTGATCAATATGTGTTTGTCAAGTTTTTTATGGACTCGAGAAGCGTGAGCAGCACTACATCGTCTGCTCCTAGTGACGGACTATAGGAACCAACCACACAAGCTCCGCTACAACCGGCAGACCGGGAGGAGAACTAACGAATGGCGTGCGCTTATTCCTGGGACGGGTAGGCACTGAAAACTGACATTGCTTCTAAAGACATGAAAAGCTGTTCATATGTTTCCATTGATAACACTATTATTTGGCGCTAACAGCATCATACAATAGCAATCGACTAAATGTTACAATCATGAAGCACGACGAAGCTCCAATAAAAAAAATCTCCGGTTTCAAATATGGCAAAGCCCTGGAGAAGGCAAAAATCAGAAGCAAAAATGACCATTACGCCCGAATAAGTAACATTTTAACAATATGTGTCATCGGAAAAGAACGCAGGAATTTACTTAGATATATTATTAGCGCGATTAATTATCATTCCTTGCGCGCCTGCACATGAGTGGGAGGTCGTGTCGTTTTAGACTGCGTGGTGCGCTCTGGAGGCTCCCACAAGTCCAGTCACTGAGGCACTCAAAGGGAAAAATCTTGGTGCTGGTCTGGCTTAGGTTTTTCATTGTACACTCTTTAGGTAAAATATATACGGCACGCAAAACCAGTACGGCATGCAAAACCAGTACGGCATACAAAACCTATACGATATGCAAAGCATGTACAGTGTGCAATTTATATACAGTTTGCAAAGCATGTACAGTATACAAAGTATGTACAGTTTGCAAAGCATGTACAGTAAGAAAATTATTTCGCGTATGCCAACTACTCGTTTATAGAGTAAGCCTAGTCTAAACAGTGCCATTTACAGGTTTGTCAGTTTGGTGAATTGAAGAGCACTGTATAAAGAAAACCGTAGTCGGTAAAGTCCTTCAAAAGTCTCTCAGTTAAGTTCATGCTACTTGTGTAAAGTTGAAGCAGCGTCTATAGAGTCAACGATTGAGAAGCAATGCTACAACCTAGAATGAAAGCAAAACGAAAGAATATAACATAAAATGAGCAGATAGAAATAGAAACAAAGGAGCGCATATCCTTTGAAGTAAGGTCGCCCCTGCTCAGCATCTCTTTCAAACGACAGAAAAGACAAACGATACGGTTGGAACAGAGCACAAAACCGAGTTCTGCGCAGACCTCAGTGAAGAAGAGGAGAAGGTCTCCACAGCACGGGGCGACGCAGACGTTACTTCCATCCTGCCAGCCGAATGTGCGTACAGGTAGAAATTTACTCATAAAATTAATACGTCGCAGTACGGTTTGTTCTCAAATATTTACATTTGAAGGTACTGATACGCTGGCTGCAAAGTTAAAGCAGAAGATTTTAAACATTTTAAACATTTTAAAGATCATCAGTTTGAGCAAAACTTACGAACGCAGGAGTGCATGAAGATTCAAAACTTGTTTCCCGCGTAAGTGTCGAAAACGACATCTTCATATTTTGTGGAAAAATATTCCCACGAGCTGATTTGCATAGCGTATAAATAGCCTCTCTTGTACAGTGACATACGAACTTGATAAAATGTAGATCCGGAGCTCCAGAAAAGAAAGGCTCACTTCACGAGGAAAAAGCTCAAACGTCTCATATGACTTCAAAAGCAAGCACTAAAATATTGAAAAGAACGAGAGTGTTTCAGCGCGCAGCAATAAATTGCAGAGCTTAATTACGGACCTGAGTTCATAAAGTCAGCAGCAATTAGGGCAGGGCGGTGGGCCGGCAGGGCGCTATGAGTGGCAGCATCATTCACGCTCTGATATTTATGTGTGCAGGGGTGGGTCATGACTCGTCCTAGGGTGTGAGGCTCGGTTGTGTCAACTTCAACTTTTCATAGGACGCCGAAAATTCATTTTGTTCAATGATTATCCGGTGATGAAAATTCACTGATGTAATTTCACGATCAATGGTTCGCTGATACGTATTCGCGTAGATTGGATGGAGTTCAATGAATGCGTCTGTGCAAAATTTTTAAACGTTTTGCGATAGGATTCGAAGAAATAACGAACGTTGTGAAGCTTTTTAAACTAGTTAATGAAAGGCACAATAATTGCTCGTTTGAACCAATTTATTTTGAGCTCAGTTTTACGTGCCTGGCACACTATGTTTTTGATGGGCAGAAACGAGGTTTCACGATTGGCTGCATTAGATTTGGGAAACAAATGTTCATGGAAACCTGCTCCACCTTCTCCTCGTTCAAAAAATACTTGTCATATGGTTATTAATAAATGGTTTGTCATCTAAAATTTACATTCGAATGCCAAAGCGCTTCTCTCGTACTTATCTTCATTTTATTCTGCTGACTTAATTCACACCGAAAAAAAACGAAGCCACCAGCTCTAATATTATTTCGGAAAAAGTGCTGCATGTATGCCAAATTTTCACGAACACTTCAATATTTTTATAATTTGATTTATGGTACAAAAAACTCGCGTCTATCGTTGAAGAAGCATTCACATAAGCATAGGTAACTCAACAAATCAGAAGAGCAGTAAGACTGAACCCGAAAGGACACATATAACATAGCGAGATTCCCTTCAAAAAACTCCGACGGGTAAGCGAGATTATTTGCCGTACAGTTGTAGAATTTTTGTCCCCGCAAAATAGCGCAGTTGGCAAATCTGGCGCACATGGTCAATAAATTGGCGCTTACGGGAGCGGAGGACCCTGAAGAGGCTTCAAATGAGGCCTTATTTGGGTGAAGCAGGTCTGACGAACTCGAAATTCGATCACGACCAGCGAGCAGGCTACTCTATCCGATAAAATGTATAGAATTACCTTCAAATGAAACGAGTCTAGTACGATGACTGATAAATTTTAAGGAACAGGAATAGAGCAAGCATATTAATTCAAACAGCGCACCATTCCGATAAAAAACGCGAGTTTTTCAGAGGGTTGTAAAAGTCATTCATACCGCTCCATGAGAAACGGTTAGTATCAATGAGGAAACCTTTCTTTGGCATCTTCCGAACCTAATTTTAATTGGTTGAGCATTTGAGCACTTTCACCGCACACTCTATGCGACTGAATAGTTAGTGGTACGATATTCTATGCCTGCGAAATATCCATGTAACTCCATTACGAGGATTCGTACTTCTTACCCATAGAAGGCAAGATTTATGCATTTCTGTTCTACAAATTCTCCTTGGCTTATCAATTATATTATACGGGAATATCACTGATTGTGCGGCAGCAATTTCCCATATGATGTGTGTATTTATATTTCCTTCTATGAATTTACAACTTGAATCGCCTTGAGAATAAGTTGCTAGATCACTCGAGAAAAACACACAAAGCGCGTTGCTCCCTGGCGCACTGCAGTTAGCGTGATAGCCTCGCAGCTGGGAAGTTAGGGTTCGACTCCCGGCTCAGGCACTGCTTTTCACGTAACCACGGAGTGCTTCCCTTGGAAAAGGAAGCTTAAACGACACATTCCTCACATTCCTCACGTTTCAGTAGTTTTTAAGGAATTGAAAACCCAACGGTAAAACGAGTTGGAATCAATAAAGGTACTTGTTGCCTCACTCTGCTGCTTACACGACATGAGTGCTTAGTTGCTGTTTGGCACGGCACATAAGTCGTTTGGCACAAGTCCGAAGCTCGATTTTTCTCTAAGTTTCAGTGTTTTTGAAAGTTTATCATTCCTTTCATGATACGGCGTCCTAAGAAAAAGCCACTGCCAACACTAATGATTGCTTCATCGTAGTCCAACGTTGCCATGGTGGTTGGTTTCGAGCTCGTAAGGGATGTTGAAAGCGCGCTACACTGATTTAGTACAGTAACTTACATGCAATCAAATCATTTAATCTCACTAAATAATTTTCTCGAAACTTATTTCGCGCGTTTAATATTTGATCCACAGCGTTTTTGTGAGCGAGATATATATATATATGTCTGTACACACATACATATATGTGTCTACAGCGATTTTGAACCAGTTCAGCCAAAATTGCACTAGTCTAAAATGATTATTGCGAAATGTCCAGCCCGTAACCTGATCCTGCAAAATAGATGCTGAAATAAAGCGATGCCACTGTCAAACATCACCTCCAACGCACCACTGTACTTACATTATCGGGTGAGAGGGGCGTCCGGATACGAGACTTACCTTAGGTTCGCATCCTTTGTGTACGAGAAACTTGCAAACTGCGAAAGAAAAAGGCAACTTTAAAAGAAGCTCAAAAGCCTACAAGATTCGCAAAGTTTCGAGAGGAGTTCACAAGTGTTTGAGAGGACGCGAGATAAGAAGAATAATTCAGCTAAAGAGGCTACCTCTGAAACAATCTGGAGTTTGTTACCGAAAAAAAATGGTTCTCATCTATGTTTTTAATCTCAATCTATTGATTTTTGATGCCATTGGTTCATTAAAATGAATATAGAGAGGTACAACTCAAAACACGCAATTATCATTGAGAGTTTCAAACGGAGTATCTGCCTAAAATAGACGATTTTAAACCATACTGCAGGTGCAGCTTAGCTTGCATGGAATGAATGTATTCACAGTACAGTCGTCCCTCGTGCAGAGCTTCAGATCGATGCTAGCAAACAACCGCTCTGCAGTCGTCCTTCGCATATAGCGGTATCAACTTAAGCGGACATCAAATAGCTCGGAAGGTATTCGTGTCATATGAAACAAAAAGAGCGAGTAATAAGAAGCTAACAAGATACAGCAGATGTTTACAGGAACCGATCTAGCGCTCAATGCGTGGGACGACTGTAGAGTGGTTCTCTAAAGGAACCGATCTAGCTTTTATGCGTGGGACGAATGCACGGTAATGAAGGACTCCAGCATTGGCAAGGGCATGTCAGCTTCGGATTGATTTTACTTCAAGTACCAGCAGATATGGAAATGTGAATCAAACGATATCACCGCTGTCTCCTTCTAATATAATTATCTCAATGGTTAGCAAGTAATTAGCAGTAATGATACGAACATTCGAATAGCTTTGTTTAAATTATCACTCTGGTCACCCCACAAGAGGTCATCAGTGACCACATAACACAATAGCCACACAGTAGAACACCAGTAACTACACAGCAGGACACCAGCGCCCACACAGCAGGACACCAGCGC
>VOMN01058231.1:0-18008 GCA_014899125.1 Orchestia grillus | reverse complement strand
GGGCAAAGTAGGAGCAGCATGGGGCAAAGTAGGAGCAGCAAAGTGCAAGACATGGGCAGCATGAGGCAATGCAGTGGCAGCATGGGGACAATAAGTTCAACTGGCATTTCGATATCATACGTCTCAAAATTACACCTCCGAGTGTTTGAAGGATACAACAGAATATACATTCATTTAAAAAATTTATTAATCACCGTAGATTTTTTTCCTCAATCAGGATGGCAGCTGCCGTACAAAAAGGCTGCAATGAGTTCTGCATGAGACACCTCATGGCGCCCTCACTTCCGACTCGTAATTAATTCCAAGAAGTGTCAGGCCCCGACACATTTGTACCTTCGCGGAAATGCTTTCGCACACGTAACCTGTTCCAGCGGAGTTGAGGCCTTGTCTATATTTAATTCCTATGTGCAAGGTCATAAAGAGAATCCTCAATATAAGTTTCACAGGTCCTGAAAAATCGGTCATCATTTTATCGACTCTGCCAATTGACATACGGTAATCTTCCCCTAAAAAAGGCTGGAAGCTACAAATAACACGGTGCAATGTATGGTAATTACGGTTTTTGATGGTAACTCTTTAACGATTGAGTGATAAGCTACAAAATAACTTCATAAGAGGTCAATTTACCCAACTTATATTTCTTCCACACACTGCACGTGTTGCAGAGTATCAGTGATACAAGACAGGCGTTAGGCCCCCCATGGAGGCTTCTGTGCACAGTGATGATCTCGTTATGGTGATTGCGCTTTTATAAGAAACCAATTATTTAATTAAGGAGCAATATTTTCCAACCAAGAGTTACGACAGAAAGCAACCCACGAACAACGAACGATCTGGATGACGACCCCCAGAGCATCCAAAGCAGTATATCATGAACTGTCACGAGCTCGACCAAAGAAGTCAGCTCACAAAGAAGGCCGTAAAAGGAAGGCGAGATCCCAACAAACAGCGCACGCAGGAGACAAAGAACAAAACGCAGCCCAGGTTTTTGTCTCGCCGACCGAGTCGCTCTCCTGTCTACACTAGAGCGGGCACGCCTTCCAAGTTCTTCTGAAATAATTATAACACCTGCAGCAGTAATCATGAACTTACTTTGGTTTTGGGCCAGCCAAAATATAATTTTCAATTCCTTTTCCTCGATGACGTAGCATAAAGAAGGTAAACTCATAAATAGCAAGTTGAAATTTATAAGTTATGTGCGGCAAAGCTGCCTCAGTGGATCCTTAACTCAAAAAATTTTCGACCGAGTTGCACTTAGATTCTTAGCAGAAAAAGAAGACCAGCATCTGTAACTAACAATGTAGAGTCAATGCCTCAAATGGCAACAGAGCTAACGCCAAGCGTCAACAAACCAGATGCCAAGCATCAACAAACCAGATGCCAAGTGTCAACAAAACAGATGCCAAGCGTCAACAAACCAGATGCAAAGCGTCAACAAACCAGATGCCAAGGAGCAACAGAGCTGATGCCAAGCGGCAACAAACCAGATGCAAGGCGTCAACAAAACAGAAGCCAATTGTGGCAACAGAGCTGATGTCAAGTGGCAACTGAGAGACAACTAGCGTCAACATTATGTTTTGTTGTATACACTGGAAAAGTAATGAAATTTAACACCAATCCTTTTTCTTCAATACACGAGGAATTTTTTTAAAGAAAAAAGGTTTTGGATCAGAATGGCAAGTCAAAAATAGATTTTCAGTAACTACTTATTAGTCTTAATCTGTACGAATAAAATGTTTTTTTGTAGTAATGTTCCGGAGCTTGCAGTAAGAATATACAAGAAATATTAGTATAAAGCTTCCATAAACTGAAGATACCATTTCAAGAATAGAACATAACGTCTACCTTGAGCACATCATCTATTTAAATATCATTAGGCTGAGCAGAGACACCATACGCTCACTCAAATTTCATCCTAAGTGAAAGGGTGCTTATTAATTTAGTGCTAATCTTGTTCCCTAGACATATTCTTCGCGGGTTGTAGTGCGAAAACCTGTCAATAACACAAACAAAATTCTTATGGAGTAAATCAAATGTGCACACCAAGATAAGAAATGAGAGTTTTGGCGGTATGAAGTTGTTTGTTTCTTCTTCCGTAATAGCGTTTTTTCTTTTTATTCAAATTTTTCTGTCTACTCTCTAATGAACGTGTGCCTTTAGTGAGTCACTGATGTAAATTGATGAAAATTTGACCTAAGTTTGATTAGTTTTACAACCCTATTCCATAATGGCGAACGACTATAAAAAATAAATAATACATGAAAATACAAACAGATTGAATAATTGAAAAAAAATAGTAAGCCAGAAAAAAGTTTTCTTCATTCAAATGAAAATATTCGTTTTCTTTCTCAACAATTTAATGGTAAACTACATTCTTATGTCCGACCAATATCTTTGAAAGGCTTAAAATTTAAAAAGCATTTTAGAGCAAAACAGCCCGGAATATGAATAGTAAATAATCAGTCCTATCAGTGCTCTGCAGACAAGAGCACAACGAACAAGTTTATTTAATCGTACAGTATTATTAGTCAAGCTTTATTTTGCGTGATGGGGTTTTGAGTCTCATTACATGTAATATATTTAAGAGACAACATATATTAGATGATTTTCCATTACTGCATAACGTGCAAACTTTTAAGAAAAATAGATGAACAACAGGAATGTCTAAAATTTGGTACCCATGACATTGTTGTCAACAGTTTCTCATGGCAAGAGTTCTATAGATAATTTCGAAACCAATAGTGAAACTCAGCAGTATTTTCTAGAACTAATAATTAAGATGATTATAATTATTATATTATAAGTAAAGAAAAAATATATTATGAAATAAGGAATAGAACATGAAATAGACTTACATTTAATTGCCGGCCAGAGATAGCATGGGTATACCGAACAATAGTTGTTGAGAATTCATTCGATATAATCGAGCACTATGTCATTGCATTAATTAGGGTACTTTTAACATAATAATTTGTTAGAGTAGGGGGCGTCCAGGATCCATCTTTCAGAGATAGTTAAAAACATCACCTGTTTTTTCATGAACCCAATGAAAAACAACAGATCCTATTTTCAACTGTCCCTACAAGGGACATAACACAGGTGTCGAGAATACCTCAAAGCGACCTTTAGGTGGACAAAGTTGGAAATCGAGGCTCCAAAAAGACACCCTGATTTTTTAAACATTTCAAACGTATATGAACTACAATTAATTTACATTTGGGGCCCTGCTACAGGTAAACAGAAACGACAGAAAATGAGATACACTCGAGAGAGATACTATTGTATTTTTGAGCCGAAGTAAACTACAAGAATTCTACAGTAACAGCTTTTCAAGGGTCAGGAATGTACACAGCCACCAACAGATGCTGATCATTCTCTTATTCCGTAACTTACTTTATCAAGCCCAGCTTATCATCCAATAATAATTCAGATTATAAAATTATTTGTTATTTTAAATCGTTTGAATGCAATTTTAAGAACAAAATTGAAGAGTTCAACCAAACTTCATTAATGAAGAATTCTACTTAGATGACGCTCTTTTTTTGACGTGGCTATGCATGTCAAAACTATGACATGATATCTCATTATGGAAAGTGCAATGAATTAAATTACCTCAACGTCTATATTTTTGAAAATGCAACATCTTATCACTCTCGTTTGGTTAACGCTGCCAGAAAAAAAATCAGGCCCATGAATAGAAAAATTTGACCCTAAGAGGGATGGCATGGTAGACGTGTAGCGTGAGCAGCAACAACAACACCAGCAGTAGCAGTAGCAACAACACCAGCAGTAGCAGCAGAGGGCGGGATGTAGAAGACGTTTCGGTGAGAACAAAGACTCCGTGAAATAAAGACTCCGATTTTTGCAGACACTCGCGACTAAAAACAACGTAGCCTAGTGAAGTGGATCGAGCGGTGCGGCAGGGGCTGCCGCTGCTGCGT
The DNA here is from genome assembly GCA_014899125.1 of Orchestia grillus. NCBI lineage: Eukaryota > Metazoa > Arthropoda > Malacostraca > Amphipoda > Talitridae > Orchestia > Orchestia grillus. Next base: position 14,067 of record VOMN01058231.1, on the reverse strand, counting down.
CGGTTGCGGAGGCCTAATGGTGTGGTCTAAAGACGATTTAAATCTCCAATGTTGAGAGAAAAGCGAAGCGAGGTAAGGACTTTTATTGGTTTATTGCGGGTGTAAACATGAGGAGGGAAACTGGTGACTGAGTTGAAAAGCTTGCGTATAACCTCATACTTTAGATGTAAAATAAGTAAATTTTGTCAGTAATACATTTTCATTGGAAGCTGCAACAGCTTAAATTTTCGCACTATGAGATAATAACTATTTACTCGACACTAAGCAAGCATGGGTGCAAAATTCAAGTGAAAAATGTCGCCACTCATCGGTACACATTTTCCCGAATCGAATATTTTGAAGGCTTTCAGCATTCGCGTGTTGTGATAGTGAAGCCTCCAGACATGTTATTGTACTCGAAAAATTACACAATGTCTCGCTAGCGCCGGTGCAAACGACGTCGACGGAGCAACACGCTAGTCCAGGTACACCAATATACCACAGTACGTCACCACAATACACCCCAGTACACACTACACCACAGTACGTCACCACAATACGTCACAAAAATACACCACAGTACACTACAGTACGCCACAGTTTGGCAGTTACACCACTCGTGAGAAATAAAACAATCTCCGTAATGAGAGCACAAACACCTAAATCAGCACAATGATACAAAAACAAAGAATAGCTTAAAAAAACAAAAGTTCATTTGCTGCCTACCACGCGCGCTGTGAGTGAGCAGAAGGTAACGAACCTTAAAGAAGACCTCACACCGAACAGAACATAGATTGAGACGGTAGATCAGTTGCATTTCAGTCACCACGTCCGATACCCGTGTATTTCAACGGCACGAAAATGGTGAGTCTTGTATAGAAACATTTACAGTTCAATGAGAGAGCATGTATGGAGTATAGATAGTGTAATACATACGAACGTCACTCGAGCATGCAGGACCACTGGGCACACAAGTCGCCTCGCAACCAACCTGTGAGAAAATGGTACATAATTAGGATTTTATTAATAATTTATTATTGAAAATTTATGTCAAAAAAACAGAGGCGAACCAGCAACAAACCAGATGTCTACTTCAGCAGTGTACTGCGCTACATAGGACTTCAGCAGTGTACTGCGCTACATAGGACTTCAGCAGTGCACTGTACTACATAGGACTTCAGAAGTGTACTATACTATATAGGACTTCAGCAGTGTACTCAACGCTTCTCGAGTTTTTTCTTCAGTCGCAAAATCTTATAATTTTTATAGCATAGTAGGATGATTTCTTCGATTTAAACTTTATATTTTCAACTATCTTACGAAAGTAACGCGGCATTGTGAATAAAAGTCAAGTCTAAGGCATTTTATTTGCATGATATATCATTAACAGTTTAGAGATTAGAAAAATGGTTTCATTGCGCATTTTCCCTTGACTTTCCATAATACATAAACATTCACTGGAACCACCAATGAGATTCCTAAAAAATTATAAGTTAGATTAAAAATCCTTGCCATAGTGGGCTAAATATTGTGAAATTGGCAAGCAATATACTTTTGAGTATATTTTCATGCACTCATATTTTTGAATACGTAAAGAAAGGAAATAATAGTTTTCCTGACGTTATGTGGTAACATAAGGTTGTCTCACATGAAATATCACATTTGAAAATGAGAGAAAATAATTATCGTAAAGTGTTTATTTTAATCAAAACATGATCCTTCCTTCTCTATGACCTTTGCCCAACGTTTTTCTAAAGCATATATTCCATCTTCGAAGAACTTGTCATCTTTTTCGCAGGTAAACTGGTCAAAAGCTTTAACAATACTTTCCTTATTTAAGATTGTTTAATCACGAATAAAAAATTTGAAAAGTTCGAACAAATGTTAATCAGTGGGATAAATATCAGGAGAATAGCAAAGAAGTGGCAACATTTAATATTTCAGACTTTGTAGCTTGTCTACCGTAGCTCTAGAATTGTGGGATCGTGCATTATCGTAAAGCAAAATTGGTCCATCTCTATTCACCAGTCTTGGATGCTACTTCTTCAATTTTTCATGCATGCGATCAATGTCTTGATCATAAAATGCTGCGGTTACAGTATCGCCTTGTTGCAAAAATGAAACAACTGATTCCCTTCACAGACTACCAAACAGTGACCATTAACTTTTCTGAGTGCAACGCTGACGGTTTCGGATCAATTTAGGCAAATCTTTTCCGTCTAACCGCTGCCCAGTTCTTTTACTGTTATCGAAGAGTATCCATTCCTCTTCACATGTAATGATTCGATCTCTTGTAATGGCTGTCTTTCGAGCCGAACAGTTGACAAGGAAAACTACTTTAAGTACGACATTTCATATGAGACAATCTAATACAATGAGTAAAATAATTCAGAGAAATGAAAACATCACTTCCCATCTCTTCCAAGAAATAATAAATACCCTAAATGTTTACCACGTGATAGATAAACATACAGATTTGCCAGAGCCTCCGCTTGTTAAAAAATCTCAGTGTACCCAAATTTCTAATTTCATTTCTTTGATTGTGATGTTTGGGGTCCACAAGAAAAACGTGCAGTGAGGAGCACGGCAAGCCCTTTGCGACTTCAGGAAAGAAAGAATTGGACTTTTGATTAGTTCGAGGTGATAGAAAGGGTTTGGGTAGAGCAGATCTACACGTCAAGGTAGAAGGTCTACAGGTAAAGCAGTAGATTTACACGTCAAGCAGTAGACCTGCACGTCAAGCAGTACACCTTCACTTCACGGCAGAAGATCTACACGTCAGGGCATCAGATCTACACGTCAATACAGAAAATCTACACGTCAAGACTGAAAATCTACACGTCAAAGCAGCAGATCTACACAAGACAGCAGACTGGAATAGAAAAGATGATAAAAATCACAAAATTTAAGCAGTTGTGTGACCATGAAGACCTGTGATGAAGCTGTCACAGTTGTTATTATTTCAATCAATCGATGGTTCCATTCTGTCGTGTCTTTAAGTAAAAAACAAAATACACAATACAAAGTTTTTTTTGTTTCATAATTCTCCCTCTCACCAGCAAACGTATTCCATAATTCATTCGTTCTCCTCTCATGTATACAGTATAGTAAATTTTCTGTACAATAAAACTATTTTGTTCCTATATATATATATACATATATATATATATATATTTCGCTGCAAAGCCCAAATTAGGAGAGAGCTCATCCTCTTCGAACCAACGCTTCCAGCCGCAGGGAACGACGCACTGCAGAACGTCGGCCACAGACAGCCACATTTTAAGGCCAATTATGGCCTCTGAAGACACGCAGGAATCGAGCAGACTCTCAGCTGCAGTCACTTCTCATTTCTGCACCCTAACAGTCGAAAATGAACAGTCGCGTCAGTTGGGACAACAACTCAAGCACACACACAGTAACACGCACACAGAAGGCGTGGTGAGTGCGATGGTTTCATGATCCATGTGGGCGGCGCAGCCCTGCAGCAGCACCGATGCCACCGCACACTGCTCACGCTCGGACACGCGAGGGCTGCTGGCGTGTGAGGAACAGCTCTACTCAAGTCGCCACCGACTTGTTCTTATAATGTTGAATTTAGGGTTCTGCACCTCAATAGACCGTTCAAACTGTCAACCATTCGTGAAATGGAATATAGTTTTACGTAGTAAATTAATGTAAATATTCTGTACTGCTAATTTTATTAAGACTTCCAGTATAAAGTCCTAACTGGAAGGAACTGTATACGATTCATTAAATTTATTAAACTTATTTGAGAGAATTCATAGTTAATTCTGAGTTACATTTATTCTGCTTAAACAGTTACGGATATCATATTCAATACTGTACACTCGACTTGTTTTCCAGTAAGGATTCCGTTGCTGAAGCATTTGCTACTGTAGTACAAAATCCAGAGTACTGAAGTATTCTGCACGTCCAAGGTCAAATCTCAACGTCGGAAGCCACAAGTTTTGTAGTGTCAACAGAGCTCTCGTACCCTAATAGGGTTTCACTTGCTTTACAATTAAGACAGGATTACTCCTAGGTTTAGTTTTGGGAAAATTCCAAATCCAAAACCACCCACGAAAGGGACATTGTGTCGATTATTCTTTCCAATGCTGCATGTTCACCCACAAGTCATGAAAGGGTCGACCCATTCCAAGCAGCAGAGCACTCAACCAATTCTTAAATTTTGAAACCGTCTATCCCATCGATAGTCTCTACCGCTTTTCGCGACTTACACAGCATTAATGCGTCGTGGGTGTCGCTTAAACGTGGTGAAAAGAAACGTCGCGGCTCAATATGAACGAGCAGCCCAATCGACCAGGTTTTTAGAAGATATATGCAAAGACCGCGAAAAAATGATCGGATACATTTCCTGGTTTGATAAACGGGAACTACAGTAAAATTATTATAAAATAAAGTAGTTTTATTTTTTATTTCAAATACAGTGCAATTTTGTATTGCTTCGTTTTAGGTTAAAAACACCATGTTCATTTTAATTTCATTTCGCTACCACTAAAACAAACAATTTCCATCACTCGGCCACATCCCATATATAACGCCGTCGAAGTATGCACATATCCCATAGCCCGCCAACGCATCGACATATCAGAGATAATAGATGCGACCGAGATCCTTTTTTAAGCTTTTTTCAGTGAGATAATTTTTCTTTTAGTTGAATGGACTCAGCAAAGACAATTTTGTCTTTGCTAAACGTTCGGTTGAATAAGGTCTAAAAGTCATGGGCGATGTATTTAGACCGAGACTTCCACTACATACATCGCCCCCCATGACGACGGCTGGAGCTTTATTCAATTGAAAGCTTGGCCAAAATTAAAATTGTTTTTAGCACGACCCCTTCAACCAAAAATGAAGAAAAATATATAACAAAGACGTTTGCTGTTTCAAAACAATCATATCATCGCCGGTATTAGACCTTTAATTTATCCATTTTGCTCGTAAATGAAACACTTGTTCTCCCACAAATATGTTTCTATGAAGTGAAACTAGACTAGTCAAGACGATCAGGAACACATTAATGAGAGTGACAACAAAGTCGTACAATTAATTTGCACGAATGGAAGGTAATAAATCATACGTCAGTGTTCACACCCGCAACTGAAACCAAAACTGTCAACTTCCCCATGTAAAAGTACGATTCCTCAAAACAAATTGACTACCACAAAACCCCTCCCCTCAAGTCCAATGCAGTGCACGTGCTTTAGATCCTTTTACATTCGTACGTTAGTTCGGCTATCACCTAAAGCACTAACACTAAGGCTAGGATACTACATAGTTACGATGCTCTACGCGTCAGTATCTAATTTTTAGAGAGCGTGAGATTAATGTCAAGTTAATTGAATAAAGGTCACGGCACCAAACACTTCAGGCCTAGTTGATAAGTGAGGTGCTTGCCGGTTAAATATACTGTAATTTTCTTGCAAGCTTTAGAGAAAAAAATTATTTCAGGATAAAACGTTCAACATGTGTACAAATTTTGCTATTGGCTGCTCTTGTTAACGTACTCGGACATCACTGAACAACGATCAATTGCACAGAGTAATAAATACAACAAGTACAAGACGTCAAATAAGATCAAAACTTGCGCTGCCTGTGATAATCCTTTGTTTCATTTACACATGAGAAAAATTCCACTGCATGCTAATACCCAGTTGTTGTTTGCTTGGTTACTTGGTCTCTCTGTCACGCTCTCATGGATTTAGATAGGAGATAATTCCCGGGTCCGTATTCCTAAACTAATAGGGAGACCGTCAGATAAGACCGTCCGTATTAGCGATACTAAAATACTATTATTTCATGTCAGAGTCACCGTAAATAAAAGGGCATCTTAAGAATTTAACATCATTTGTTCCGTCATTTTTAACGGGGTGCCGTTAACTAGTAATTTTATTATCTTCACCACATGGAGCTCTATTTTTCCTCAATGGAATGCTCATGAAAGAGTTGTATAAGTTAAAAACTTTCGTTACGTGTAATTCAATTCAAAAAGAGATCAAACTCGTCAAGTTACGCATTCCAACAACTACTTGTCAGTAATACGCAAAACATACAATTTTATCAGATCTTCTAAGATGATTTTTTAAAACTAGAATAGGCGCCCCGACAAAAATGACAGGATTTACTATGGTTTATTCTTGAGGTTAATGGATTTTTTCAGTGAGGCCACTACTCATCGTGTCCTTCGATGTCAACCATTCACAAACGAACTACGTTGACCAAAATATTGCTATGTCATATTCTATCAAATTAGGAATTTAGCTTCCTTTAGATTACATTGATTTACGTTGCGATATTCAGTATCCTATCTGCGCCACTCGCAGTAATAATCTCTACGGTGGCTCGTGAAAATGCCACACACAAAAATATCAATACAATATATTCTTACGACGGCAGTTTTCATGATAGCGAGGATGCCAGGCATTATCAAAGTAACCATGACACGAACAGCAGGAGATTGAGTGGAAAAACGAGTATTAAATGAACTAAAAATGACCACTCAACCAACGAGCACCACATTGAAATCAACACTAAAATGAAGAATGCTCTTACAAGTTCTTCTTTTTATAAAATAAATACAGTTGGTGGTCAAATGTAATACAACTTGACCTAGAACCTAAGTACAACTTGACCTAGTACCTAAGTACAACTTGACCTAGAACCTAAATACAACTTGACCTAGAACCTAAGTACAATTTGACCTAGAATCTAAGAAGAAATAGGCGAGCGCTTCCTTGACCATCTTGCTGGACCTTCGTTTCAGCTCGCCAAGCTTCCAGACCCACACAGAATGAACACTACGATGCGAGTCCTTTCAAATGCAGAGCTTTTGAACTCCTCTGGTCATGGAGGAATTCAACTCACCAGATGAGTTCATATTAATACCTTACGCAAAAATGGTGATGTAGCTTCTGAACAGTGTATGGTCTATACAATATACAGCAAAATAAATCTTATCTTGAGTGGTACCGAATGATCATGTCTCCACAAGCGCGTGAACACTGGCCAGCATCAATAAAAATACGCAGAAAATTCGAATGATTAAATTATAATCCAACTCCTCTTCGGCTGCCCATGCACTTAAAAGTCGACTTAAAGAGTCGACGTCGACGTTTCGAAAAACTATTGTGGTTGACAATGAGTCGTGAAACTTGCTTCAGAACTATGGAGCGAGAGGTCCGTTGTTTCACTTGTTCCATTCATTTTAAGTCTTTACGCCCTGGTATGACTCAAGCCCCATGTAAATTTAAGCTTCACGTCACTTTAACAGGCTTGGATTCATCTTTAAACATCCGGTAACGAACGTGCCTCGTAAAATACCAGTTACAATTAACCCATGCATATTTTTCTCATGCAAACATTTATGCAAAAGTGCAAACACAAAACCAAAAAAAAGGTTGGATAAGAGAAATACGATCAATGTGTACAATCAAATTACACATTCGGGCAACATGACACAATGAAGCGCTTTCTGTTTTCGCTGAGTGAAAGTTCGTACTTATACAGTGTACGTTTCTGCCGATACAGTACGTATACAGTGTACGTGTCCGCCGACACAGTACGTATACAGTGTACGTGTCCGCCGATACAGTACGTATACAGTGACGATAAACGGAATCCAAAATGAAAATTACATAATTCAAAAACTATTTGCTACATTTTTATTCTGGTCTACTATATTCTTCGTTGAAAGCCTATCCACAAATGCTATACGTTTTGATACAATATCTTCAAAAATATTTACCCGTAATCACTCTACTGAAAGCTGTCAGAAACATGTTTCCGGAAGAAAGTCAAACAATAAAACAATAAACAAAAACAATAAATTTTAGAAAATAAGTTCTTACAACTGCTATGTAGTAAATCATTTTATAGAAAATACTGTGAGTACGTTTTGGGCTCCAATTCCCTCCACATGCCATTTATTTCTGTCCACGCACTTTTGAGCTTTTGATCGCATCGATGAAACAACTCGTTTGATTAGCTGTTGATCATTTTTCAGTACATTGAATTTGTTAATGATTCTTTCTATTAATTCTTCAGTGTTTTGAAGGGAACTAGAATATCACTAGATACATGCAAAGAGCAAAGGTTCAGTGAACAGATGGTATTGCTAATTTTTCTAAAACTTCAAGTAAAGTTACATTGTGGCGTGTACACTTTATTGTTTGACTTTCTTCCGGAAACATGTTTCTGACAGCCTTCAATAGAGTGATTACGGTTAAACATTTTTGAAAATATTTTATCAAAACGTACAACATTTGTTGAAAAGCGTTCACCAGAAAACTATGGTCGAAATAGGATAAAAATGCTGCAAATAGTTTTCGAATAATATTATTTTCATTTCGGGGTCTATTTTTTCGATGAACATCCTGTACAGATTAAAGCCTTATTTTGCACATAAAATTTCATTTCAAGTTCTATCTGAAGCCAGGGAATGCTCAGAAAAAACTCGTACCCGTCATAAATAAATCGATGGATAACCGCCGAGATTCGTTGGCTTTTGATTACCTGCAAAGGTTCTGAACCCTTATACATAGAAAGTCCCACTCAATCCCACAACGGGCTTAGCTCACCAGTCCTGGGTCCGCAGTTATGTAGGAGCAATAGAAGAAAGTTTTCAGGTGTTCCATCAGCACATCAGCACTGTATATTTCGCATAATCTTCGCATATCGAAACTGTAAATGTCTAGGGAACTGTACACGGTGGCCTCAGATCACCTTCTTGGAATATTATCGATGCTAGCGAGTGCGTGCACGTAGAAGCTTCTATCGATACTTCTCGATGTGATGTGATTTTTTGATGTCAGTTGTTACTCGTTACTCAAAGCGCTCTACAACAGCGAACGAAGAAATAAATAAATACATTTCATTTGTAGAGTGTTGAATCTCATGGCATTTGAAGACTAGCATTCATACGTTGAAAATATCTGCATAGAGCCAAAATGGGGACGATTCATTTTATGACGCTTAAGTTTCATTTTTTCATATGCTTTTTCTTAGTATAACAATTGAAATAACGCGTAGAAGCTTACTACAAGCTATAACTAAGTGATAACGAATAATGGAACTAAGCCAGAGATGCTTGAGCGCGTATAAATTCGTACAATGCGCTAGTTTTCTTAACTGGATAAAATATCTCCCGGACAGCCTCCTACAAAACCATTGGTGATTCTGCAGCAAAGAATATTGAATACTCCGAAAAAAGATGTTAGCCCCTAACATGTAACAAATTTTTGAGGAGTGTGACAAGTGTAACTAACAAGTTTTTGGAGGGACCCAACACTTTCAATGAGAGCAAAACCGAACGTACTGACCCGTTGTCTACGTCGATTATAAAATAACCCAAAGCTAGATGAAAATATCATTGATGCTCACAACACCCAATAAGCTTGGATTGTGTCAGGCTTGCTCGATTTCGTGGTGGTGGAGTCGCTCAGGCGCGGAGAAGTTAGGATCAGCGAGCCTGAAATGGCTCGAGTTGTCAAGCTGTCACGTGAACAGCACGACACAAACAAGGAAGAATGACACAGAACAATTCCTCCTTCCGAGCATCTGCGTCATTGTTACTGCCGCGAGCGAGCGCGTCTTCTTGACCGAGACTGTAATAGAACAATTGTCTTTATTAAGCCATTGTTGGCAGCGCTAGCGTCTCTGCCTCGCCGTGCTCCAGTGGTATCCCCGGTAACGCCAGATGGCTTCACGTCGACGTTCGCAACTCCAAGAGCAGCGCCACGAAAAATAAGCTAATTTCCTGCTCGTCTTCCGGGAGAGCGAATGAGAAGGCCAGCAATTTAAAGGAAGAAGACCACGGGTTAATATTTTATGAGCGTGGGAAGGGAATAATAACACTTTTGACGTTACAAAAAGACACCGAACGCCAGACGAAAGTACTGCGATTCAGTTATCTAGGAAGTTGTTCTGGCACCCTGTCCCAGGACACACTGGTGTGCCGCCTTTTTAAAAATATTAGGTTTAGCCTTCGTTTACTAAGGAAAGTACTCAGCCAAGGATATCTAAACCGGGACCTCTTAACTACGAAGCAAGAGCTCCCTTACACGCGTTACGATGCCACTACGAGTAAATGTGAATACATACATGAGAAACAAACGCAAACGTTATAAAATGGAGAAGCCTCGAATGCTGACAATTGGTCGGGTCGGAAGTCAAATAAGCTAAGGCCCCGAAAACTATCGTTTCCTCGTCCCCTCATTGAGTGTTTCTTCACAAGGCGCTGAGAGATTGTATACTTTCCGTTCGAATGGACCGTGCGTTTTGTAAGCGAAAGTAAAATGCTACTCCACAGAAAATGAATATGCACGTCTGCTTTGACAAATATTCGTCACAGAACGTAAACAATTCGAGCCTTCTTTTCGTCATGCCTCTCAGTGGCAACGACCATCACGCTCTCTTGTTCAGGCCCGCAGATTTCAATGCACCAATGCAGGCAGACTGGAATGCACAATTGCTTCACGGCCACGAACGTTTATTGCTAAATATGTTACACGCTTCGAAAATCCTTTGATTTACCACGACCAATGTATTGTGATGTGGATTTCCGTAAAATTAAACAAATATGAAAATATTTGGATTTCACAGGGAGAAGAAGAAATTTATCTAAGTCTCCTCCAGGCTCTATCTCCATGTTTTCAATCACGTAAAAAAATGCCGTGCCAAATAAGCTCTTTATTCTCTCCTTTCAAGCTCATAATTTTTTTTCACATATTTACGGGTCACTTTACTTATAATCTATTTAGATTCTGAAAACAAATATCTTCTTTAATTTCATAACTTTTCTAATATTACAAAGTTTACGCTGCATTTCTCTCGATCACCAACATTAGCAACATGCACCTTGCAGATTCATAACTCTCTGATTTCGATGCAACTTTCTGACGCGACCTGTAACAAGCTAGCAGCCAACACCTCTCCAATTTGGGACATGTAACTTGGTGTATATGACAGCTTACCGTACACGGTGCACGACGAGGGGAATATATTACCCATAAATGCGTAAGAAATATGAGACGTGAGTCTACATTAACAATCGAGTGGTTTCATTCCATTGAACAAAGTGATTAAAAAATTTCTTAGTGTGTTTCAAAATGGATAGAAGGGCTTGACAGTGTTAAATAAAACTAACAACAAAGTTCAGTAATAACAGGTACACGTCGGACGTTAATGATTTTTGACTTCAGCAGCCGTAGTAGCCTCAAAAAAGACAAGAGACAGCCATACAAAGCTGGACATATGAACGGAAGCGAGCCTCACCACGAAATTTACGAGCGTTACCCACACAAGACTTTAACGACTGCATCGCAGCAGAGCGACTCCTGCGTAGCTTNGGCGTTGCGCATCTCAGTCGCAAGGGCAAATGAGAATCAATCACTGCAAGTCCTAACAGTCGATGAGTCTAACAACCCATCAATTGATCCTTGCAACAGCCTCCAAAACAAAGGGTGAAAGGCTCGTCTTTGTAAAAAAAAAGGATAAGAACCGGTTTATGTGACGAGCTAGGGAACGGTTAGCGGGTTCAACTTAGCCGTGAACAGAGGATACCTGTCTCACAAACAGTTTAAAAGTCCTTCAAAATCCTAACATGACGACTTCATGTCACATTTTGCGAGCGACTACCAGAACACGTGCTATTTCCGTCCAGTCCTCCATTTATATTTATTTCCGAGCTAGTTAAGGTAACATTTTGCACTCAATTTTAGGTTCAATCCACAGTTTCAGCAACTAAGATAGTGAAAAGATTTCGTTGCTTCACCAACTTTCGTTTATCCACAGGAGACATCGAGAAATAGGTTACTACACAGCAGTAACAAGAAATATGTATTGCCAACTGTGGGTCTCGACCACGGCCTGCCCAGCAGGCTAAGCGATTATTACAAGCCATATTTGCAGGACTCGAGATACGCCTGAGATAAGACTTGGCAGACACGAGTTTGTTCAACACTGAAAGATTAGCCGACCACAGCCCGCCGAGGCTTTATGATTCTCGTAAGACCGACATGACGCCAGAGAGAATGTCGTTTCCGGGGGCGACAGCTGGATCTAAATCACAACACCGAGGACCACATGCCCTTCACAACTGTAGCTGCGCCACAAAAATTACGGGTAGTTAACACTCGGCTGGTGGGGATGATGTACAGCTTAGTTGAAAGACCAGTAATGAATATTAGGTGTGCCACAGTCACGTCTTTTATCGACAGTTTTACCACGATGCTTTTAAATCTGTTAAAACTGCTAGCTAAATGACGCTGTGCTTGATCAACTTCATTTTAAACAAGTTCATAACTCTAGACGTTCTCCGTTGCATGGTCCACCTCGTAAATCACAAGAAGGTTGCACGTACTAAATTGTACTGCGCATCAAAATTAATAATCAAGAACTTTTCTCCATGACACTCAGCTAATTCAAAAATCTTAACGGCAACAAAACTTCAAAGAAATACATTTGCATGTGGTGAACAGCATGCAACTATCCTATACAAAATTAGAGAAGCAACTTAATAAAACAGTTAATAAACGAACGCATCAACTCATGAAAACACAAACTACACTCGATGAATTTTCTCTAGGCTCACACCGGTGACATCAACAAAGGCTTCGTGACTCTGGCCCGTCGGTTTCATTCAGACACGGACACGCCCGAGCTTGGGATCCTCGCTAAGTGCGACGTAGCAAAAAAATCCATTATTAAAAATAAGTATATTTTCCAATCCTGAATTCTTTCTTAGAAGTGTACCTCGGGAATTTTACCTACACACTTCAAACTGAGAAATGTTCATGGCATTTAACATGGTACGTGGGCCTCTGAAATCCAATATACACGTTGTGCCCCACTGAGCACATTGTGTGCCAACGGGCACATTGTGCTTGAACAATTTCAACGGAACAGAAGAAGTCCGTGCCCAGGAAATAATAAGAGAAGCACAGCGGCGTATGCGAACATCGGCATTAACGCTGGAGAGCGAGCGTAATCTCGGGGCCTGATTGATGGACGACGTGGTTGAGGGAGGACTAGCATCAGCAACAGCAACAGCAGCAGCTACAGCAGCAGCATCAGCTACAGCAGCAGCATCAGCTACAGCAGCATCAGCTACAGCAGCAGCAGCATCAGCAACAGCAGTATCAGCAACAGCAACAGCAGCTACAGCAGCATCAGCTACAGCAGCATCAGCATCAGCTACAGCAGCATCAGCATCAGCAACAGCAGCAGCATCAGCAACAACAGCAGCATCAACAACAGCAGCATGCGCAAGAAGACCAGAGAACAGAAGTGAATTGGTGGTGTTCCTTCCGCTGGCAAACATCGCAGCTTTGCAACCTGATCTACACAAGCCTCTTTGCCCTACTATGTCCATTCGCTCTAATGAAAAACTGCAGTTCTCACATGTAAACATAAACGATAAGCAAGAAATAAACAGAACAGTTACGTTCCGACGATCTCCGATGAAGTAAAATAAGATATGTATCAAGGTACTTTACTTTGGTACTTTCTTTAGCACTGCAGGTACCTGATACACCTGTGCACAACCTGGTCCCCGCTGCACAACTCTGAACATACTGCACAACTACAGCACCAAATGCGCCATTGGCTTACCACAATTTATTTCACAGACGGAGGGATTGAGCTAAAAAGTTTTGTGTATTTCTATAAGGCGAACGCGATTCAATAAAAATGCCTGGGCGACACGACTGTTAAGATTTTAATCATAAACTCATTCCCATTTGACTGGAACTGGTTTCTTTTTCCAAATTGAATTTATGAATTGATTTCACCGTAGAGGAAAACTACTCATTTGTTTTAAGCATGGGAAACAGAGATGAATTAGAGTAGTATAACAACAACTTTTCGTACTTAAACTATTTTACGCCTCTTTTTCATACTAAAGCTTGGACTTTCTAGAAACTAACATCTCTGTGGGAAAGGAGATGGCGAGGTTCTACGTTATGAAATTGCTGATTTTTAGACAAAACTTCACAGACTATCAATTACACTGGGGAACACTTTTTCAGAAACTTTGAGTAGCATTGGATGTTTTAACGGATTCTGAAGGTGTTT
>VOMN01058230.1:0-30866 GCA_014899125.1 Orchestia grillus | reverse complement strand
AGTGTGGAGCCTGGTTGCGTGTGTGTGGAGCCTGGTTGCGTGTGTGTGGAGCCGGGTTGCCTGTGTGTGGAGAATGGTTGCCTGTGTGTGGAGCCTGATTGCGTGAGTGTGGAGCCTGGTTGCGTGAGTGTGGAGCCTGGTTGCGTGAGTCCGGAACATGATTTTTTCTTTATGGAGTTGGATTACTTTTTCAAGCAGTTGATTATTTTTGTTATCAATTGATTAACACATGATCCTTTTATCCAAGTAATTGATGTTTTTTGTTCAAATTTCAAGGTCGTGTGGTAATTTTATTAGCGGTTGCTGCATTTTGACGTCTTTGTTTACCAGCTTCTGTTCTCAGATCACATGTTACGTCCTGATGTTTTTCTTGTTGCTTTGAATTTCTGAAACAGGTCATTTTTGCTTTGCATTTCGTACTTATGATTTTAGAGTTTTAATTAGATTTTACATGTTTTCGCACATCGGCGTCTTGACGCAGCGACCTTCTTGGTCCCCCAACGCTTGTTCACATATCGACCCGTTGCAGAACACACAAACATTTCGGCGGCACGGCACATCGCTGTCGTACTCCAAACGCCCGCGAGTGCCTCTCTAAATATGCCCGCGTCTCTTTTGCCAGGTGATGATCTGCTCAGGCTGCCGAGTTTTTTTTCTGAAAGCCTACTTTAATCAACGACTTTAATGAGCTTAGACCTAAGGTTTTGTCGTCGTTTTTCGGCCGTCGGTGATTGCGCCGCGCCGCCAAGTGTTGCTGAATAAAGCGAACTGTTTTATTCATCCACGTCGGGCCTGTGAACTTCTCAGCGCGTTTTCCATAGCTGCGCTGTCTGAGCCTCCCCAGACGCGGAGGCTTAGCGTCTGCAGACTTGAATTTTGACAGCGGAACACCAGGTTCTAAGCACTTCACCTTAGCTGCGTTGTTCAACGGTAACGCTTCATTCAACAATTACCCAATTAGTATTCCACACATGATAAAATGTAACAGCAAAAGCTTCCGTAAATGCTAACTCCTGGCGGTATGGATTCCAATATTCCAACGTGTTTATCAGCTACGAGGCTTGGTTGTATTTTGGAGTTAGCAATTCTTATTAAATTTTGCTTAGGGATCTTCTCCCCTCCAGGGGCATCGGATACGCCCTGGCAATAGGATTAGGTTATTTAGCTTGGTCTATCGTATGCTATAAGGATTAGGGTCCCCGGGGGGACGCTGTTAGGTTACATCAGCTGAAGCTAAGCCTTTGATACTCCTATCTTTTTTCTATTTCTATGCCTTCTGTGATAATTCTTTATCTTTTATTTCTCTTCCGTTTTAATTTTCTGTTTTTATGCGCGGAGAATCCTGTGTGGGAACAGAAATTTTGCATAGATTTCCCATTTTCCATAGTCCATATTAAACGGTCCCTTCTCTTTCGATGTGAGATAGCCTCAGCCACCGAAGCGCTGCGATCTACTTGTGAAATGGTGGTGGTGGTGCTGCTGCTACTACCCTGGCACTCCCAGAAATGCCATCTCGTACTCCTGATAGGGAAACCTTTTTGTAACGATTCCATTTCGATCATCTATTGAAAGTTTGTGTGTTTTGGCATTTGGGTCTTGAAAGTTTCAGTATTTTCGTAATGAAACTCAAAAACTGAAGATAATCGGCGATGTATTGTTACGAGTGAGAAGAGCGGTACAAGTGTTCGAGCGACAGAGCCTCTCGTTAAATAAAAATACGTTGGGAAATTGACTGTGCCGGAATCATCAAATTGAGCATTTCAATGTGATCTACATCACACTTTCCTCAAGGTTTCATTCATGGTAGCAGTTGTTACGAGTCGCGTGATATTGTAAGTTTCAACGTTTGAAAATCCGTGTTTCTGTTCCTTCGTTTTTTGTTCACGTCCACCTTCTCAACATCTAAAATATAAATGAAAGAAAGTAAATGATTCGGTTCTAGAATTCCCGTATGAATTACTTTTAATTTCGCTTAAACTGTATCTTTGAAGTATTCATATCCCACGTTATTAGGTTGTAATTCGACGCAAACAGGAAGTAAAACGGCGTTACGTTTACTTCTCTGATGGCCGTTTAGAAATTAACATTTTCGATTGGGTACATTGATGTGAATTTCGTTAATGTGAAAGTTAAATATTGAATCTGTACATCATGCGTAAAGCTTCATAGCAATACTGGATCTTTGGTGCTAATAATATGGTTATCAGAATATTCGGGCGCCTTTACATTCGTCGTTGATTCCGTTTTCCCAATTAATTCCTAGATGCTCCATGGCATGACAGTAAGAGATTCCCTAAGATTCTTTATTGATTGTTGCATGACGACGAAGAAAAAACGAGGAACAAAATTGTGAGCTAATTTGAGAAGAACAATCGCTGAAGCGCACGTTGCGAGCAAACATCAAATTGGAGACTACGCCGCATTTCTCAGGGTCGGGACGAATGCTAGCGATTCAAGTATACGAAATATGAAAGAATTGAACTTTCTAAGTGTACGGAGTGTCAAAGCTTTGAGTTTGAATTACATATGTACCACTACAACTGCAAAATTAATACGACCCGAATCTCTGTGATGCGAACAGCTTCCTCACCAAGCAACGATCGTGAAGAGGACGTGACGTGAATGCCGTGCAAAACGAGCAGCTCTTTAAAAATGATCGGATTTTATTGATAGTAAGAGCTCTCGAGCTAAGCCTATTGCTTTTCCAGTGGTTCTTTCATGCCTACCTGAGATATTACCTCCAGAGTGGTACGGTACAGATATTGCCAACTGCCCCAACTCCACCTGATAAAGCTACCGCCACGGAGGGAGCGTTGAGAGACCGTGTCCTGCTCAGAAAGACGTGGTCTTGAGATTTTGAACGGACCCCTTCAACGCTAAGCTCGTCTTTATGATCTGAGAGGGACTCGGCCTTATCTCCGACGTATTTTCAATGCATGAAAGATGCTTGCTTTATTATCACTCGCCATTGGCTGGATGGCTCCGGTCCGACTGGAAACTCGCCGGCCTGAAAACTTGTACCCTCTGCTGACGCTGTGGCATTATTTGCCCTACTTAGCGATCGTCCAATTCCGGGAAATTTTCATTTTGCAGCACTTGGTCGTTTTAGGAATGATACAATTTGAGCGTTGGGTGAAGATTGAAGGTTTGTTAGTGTTTATTTATTCTTATGCGTATGTGATGATTTGCTTCCGTTGTTTTTGGGTACGTCCAATAAGGATCACCTGATAAAGTGTTAGCGGTTTTCACTGTGGTATTCAATTGAACATCAATGTTAGTAAGTTGACGATGTGCGTATAAGCTACGTTAGTCGTGATGAAGTATTATAGAAGGAAAATACTAATTTTCATTCTTTACCTAATTATTTTGTAGCGTCAGGGGAAATTTTTCGTTATTTGCAAGTTATTCTTATTTTCATTCCGTGCTAAATGAAATTTTCAATTAGTATATATTATTTACATCTTTTATGTTGGTGGTTACTAATTACTCGATAACGTCGCTGCGCGACAAGCGTATAAAAAAGTCTATTCTGTATTTCTGGGAACGTAGTTTACAGCAACAACAGGTACGCATCTTGTCTTGAGTCACCTTAACACGTTGACTCCGATTCTCCACTCAGGTAAAATTACATGCCGACAAATACATCTACTGTGAATTTAAAAATGAAGGATTTTGGTTTCACAAATTTGGTTACTGTATTAATTTTCTTTCTAATCAGAACTAGCTTGTTCGATTGATGAACAAAAATTTGAAGAAAATTCGAAAATTTGTATTTATACATGATAGTGCTTTGGTTACATTAGGTTAGGTTAGATGACCGCGTGTACCATATATGACCCACTTCGGAGTCAACGTGTTAACTTTGTCCTGAAATACATTTCACCGCCAAAAACCCCCCGTTACCTACAGAAAATGGCCCCATGTCCTTGTCTTCAGTCAGAGGAGCGAAGCGCGCGAGTTCTAGTCGAGAAATAAATCTCCTTCGACGCCACGCACACGTGTACTTGCAGACCTTACTTGCGTTCTTCTATTCAGAACAATGAATCTAGAAGTGGCCTTCTTGCGCGTTATGGAAACCTTGGACGCCGGATAGCCCTGCTGTCCCATCTCGGTGCTTTACGACTTGCTGAGCGGCGCCGAGTAATCCACCCGCCCGATCCTTCTTCCGACCTACGCAGAATGTTCGCAAGGGCTCAAGTATTTCAAGCGAGAAATACGCTGATGGACTGCCTTTGTTGTTGAGGTCGCCGTGCTGCTGTTGTTGTTTTTCGGCTGTGAGTTTTGTGGCATTGAATGCTGTAGTTGGATAATGCGTTTACAATGCATGGGTCAATTGCGTAGATCGTCTTCGATAGACCTGGGTTATGTACGTGGCAGACGTGTGCGTCTGTTTTCCATCCGTATTTTATGGATTACTATGCGTTTTAGCTGAAGATTTAATAGAGGTATTACAATTTTTTATTTATCGGAACTAAGGATGACAAGTTATCGAATAACTTTATTCAACTACCGTTCAACTGCTCCCAACTAAATCTCAAATTGTGTGATGAACTAAGTTTTTTACATTGATTCAGTAATTTACAAGCGGAGCAAAGCAACGGTAAAAACGATAAATTACTACGTATCGTTCAGGTTGTCAACTTAGAGACGTGTGCGAATGTCTCTTTGATGCATTTCTATTAAGCTGTCAGACTGATTTTTTGTGATTTTAATGTATTTGCTGTTCGCAAACTATAGTTGTCACGTTCATTGGACCGTTGCTTACCAAATTCTCATCTCTCCGAGTTAGTTACCTGTGTATTTTAAATTTGGTTGATTGACCGTTAGCAAAATTGTAGGACTGAGACGGACGCACACCTCCGCCTTTTTTGGTTTTGGAAAGCTTGTGATAATTCAGGATCATCTTGTTCAGTTGTACGTCGTGCTCACTGAATATTTGTTCTGTTGAAGTTGCAATCACAGCGCTACACCTCATTTTGATATGAAACTGCAGGACGAGCTTTTGATGAAGTGTTCATAGGTACATCAAATTAGTGAATTCTCCAGAGTTCGACCAATTTCCCGGAAACGTTTTCTTTTTGAGGAAGTATTGAAGCTTTGAATGGATACTCGTGTTGCATGCGTTCGTGCTCGAAACTTAATCTAAATGTGAACCGTGTTGCGTGGGCCAAGATCAGAGCTTGTTCTGACGGCTTATCCTCGCGCTCATGCCTTGAGACCGGTTAACTTTCTATCACGTAATAAGCTTTGATGAGCACCAGCAGATTATCGACGTGGTTCTGACTGATAAATATCTGCTGTTCTTTGAATAGTTCATTTCGAAAGGGTGTACTAATTTCGAAGCTTTGGTATGAGAGTACGAATAGAGAATTCCCAAATCATTGATTTTCGCCCGTTTGCGACGCCTCACAGCTTTTTGTAGATGGAAGTCGGGAACCACCTAAGTTGAGAACTCTTCAATTTGTGTTTTTTTACACACGCTCTGCAAATTTAAAAATCGACTTCATTTCATTCCTTATATGGTATGAAACTAATAAATTTTAGAATAGATATGATTCGTTGTACACAGATCAACTCCCAAGTTAACTATTTGGAAGAAATCATCTATTTATTGGTACCATACAAAAATTTTTAAGGCAATGAACTCATTGAAACCGCTCGTCTCGTGTAATTTCACAATATTTTCGGCTCGTCAAACTGAGAGTATTTGTCCGAAATATATTTAGTATAAGAAATTTTGTAAGTGTTGAGGATCGGACACCGACTACATCGCTTGGTAATGTCGTTTATTGCTTGGTAATGTCGTTCATTGCTTGGTAATGTCGTTCATTAATTGGTAATGTCGTTCATTGCTTGGTAATGTCGTTTCTTGCTTGGTAATGTCATTTATTGCTTGGTAATGTCATTTATTGCTTAGTAATGTCGTTTATTGCTTGGTAATGCCGTTTATTGCTCGGTAATGCCGTTTATTGCACGGTACTGCCATTTATTGTTTGGTAATGCCGTTTATTGCTTGGTAATGTCGTTTATTGCTTGGTAATGCCGTTTATTGCTTGATAATGTCGTTTATTGCTTGGTAATGTCGTTTATTGCTTGGTAATGTCGTTCATTGCTTGGTAATGTCATTTATTGCTTAGTAATGTCGTTTATTGGTGTAGCGTAGCAGTGCTAAGCGACCCATTGCTGACTCGCCATCTCCGCACGCGCATTACAGAGCACCGGGCCGTGTCCGCCCGCCTCCTGACCAGTCGCTAGTCCTCTCTAGAGTGAAATCAGGGATTCCGCAGATATCTGTAATCGCATGATTACCAAGAAAAATTTCAAAGAAAAGGTCATTCAAGGTTCTCGATCTTAAGTTGTTTGAGGGTATTTTAATTCGTCTACTTAAGTCCACACTAAATAGCAATTATTCCTCGGCACCTTTGAACATTATAAGTCGGGTAGTCTGAGTGTTGTTTCGTAGGTGTTAATTTTCATTTTGACTTTCAACGTATTTTTTACAGTCTGCGTGGATTTACTCCTGAAAATATTTGGTTCAATCACCTTCCCGTATGTACCTGAGTTCTTCTTTCTAACTGAAATACAATTTGTCAACCTTTTTTAAAGTTGTTACTGATGATGAGCTAAGTTTTCTTCGAAAGCTCCCAAGAAAATTGTTCACATCAGAAGTTGTCGTTTTTTCCCGGCCCTAAACCTGGTTTTTCTAATTAGTATAAGGTTCTTACGAAATGGGTCAAGTAGTACTATTTCTCAAAGAATTTTTTCGTCCACTCTTCCAGAATGTGCAGTAGGAGAAAATTGAAATCGAGCTACACGTAACAGTCTTGACTTTTTCTAAGGTTTAGGAAACCGAGAAGCAGCTTGAAATCAGCCCTGTGTTCAACACACTGGATTAGTGAAAGAAAATTTCATCAATGAACGAATGCTTTTGCACAGCTAGTTGAAGTGCTTCGAAAAAATTTAGCTAAGCTCAGACTGGATGACAAGAAAACGGCTGACGTGGTCGAAAAGTCTGCGAAAAACAATTCAAAACACATGGAGGGACGATCTATGATGACACCGAGCAAAATTCAGGAGCGACTGCTATGTTCAGAAACTGTAGCTGATAAGAAGCTTGTATGGAGTAACTTGCTCGCGCTGAATCAGGTCACCAACAACCAACAACGAAGTATCACCACAAATTAAAAATGTTTACTGGCTACAGGACTTCGGAACGCCAAAAAGCTCAAAAAATTTCAATTCATTCAAGTCGTAAGCAAATTTCTTCCTTTAGGAGAGAAACTTATAGAAGCTAGCAAAAGTCTTCAGTGATTGTTTGATCGCTTACTTGAAAAGGGGCGCTCCCTGGATACGTATTTCAATGAACACGGACATTTTGCATGGCACACCAGCTGTGTCGACGTGCAATGCGTCTTATCGTGACGTAGGGCAGTCCTGCAAGATGGAGCCACAAGCCATGTTGCCAAATTAGCACAACATTGATGTGGAGACTGGAAGCTGCAATTTTTTTTTTAAATAAAACAAAAATGACCTCACTTGGCCCCAGGCTTCAACGCGTTTGATAACACAATATAACGTGATTTTTATGCCTGGTAACTGTTATTTTCTAACTACTTCTACTACAGGATAATTGAAACATCTCGTTACTCATATGAAACTTTGCTGCGTATTATACTCGTTCTTGTAACATATTTGGTCCTAGTGTTATATTGAAGAATTGTGAATTTGGAAATTTATTTACGTGCCCAATAAAGCAAAGTTATACCTGTAAAATAATTTTTGCCAATTTATTCTGTAACAAAAAATAAGGCATAGTGATTATTACCTAGGAATCAAACAAATGTACACTTTTGTTACGTAGAGTAACTTAGCTTTGCTGAATCTTCCACAGTAAAACGCTCAGCGAATCACTTAAGTCAAGCCCTTCAGGGAGAATGAAGTTGAATGTTGGAGAAAAACAGCTGCTAGAAACTATACGAGCTGCCATTCTATCCTGGCTGTTCTATCCATGCCGTTCCATCCAGGCTTACAAGAAGACTAAAATCTCTAAGCTAGATTTGAATCTTTAGGGCTCGAGCTACCTCCAACGAAAGCTGGATAGTAGCTTATGCTATGAAATCGTGCGCTTGTGTTCTTCATATTTTACATTTTGTCGACGTTAGAGCTCTAACTGCTGAATTATTCCGTAATTCTAGGCTTTTTATTTACGTCAGTGCATTCACGCTCCGCTGGTGCGAGCATGTGCTCTGTGGTTTTCATACATAAATTAAATTATATATAGCGGTGCATTTTTGTACTATGTTGTACTTTTTCATCGTTACTTAACATGAGCCATGCAAAATAACTTAAGTTTTATTATGTAGTACTCCAGTGTCTCAGTTTCATTACTCATTTATCAAAATAATCACAACTGTAACGAAGTAACAATTCTATACTATTGTTTCTCTACAAAATGATGAAGTTGTTCTTTTTTTGCTAAACTAAAAGATGACATCTACTTTTATTTCAACTTATCGTAGGAAGGCTAAGGTATTTTAAACTACAAGCGAAATGCTCCACAGTTCCGAGACTACTAAAAATCTGACCGACTGTTATGTCTGTAACAATAGCGCTTTGTCATACGATTCAAGCATTCTAATCAAAGGGTTTCCTCAATTTTCTTCCTAATTAAATGATTTTGAACTTTTAATTGGAAGCCTCATTGGAACTTATTAAGCATTGCCCATTGCTTATACCTATTAAAATGCTTGTATATTCCTAGGATAAAATAAAGTACATAATTGGTATTATAATTGGCTCAATCATTTTACTGAGATTCGAATTTTATCGTTCAGTTCAATTCAGTAGAACAGCAACCTGACCTCCATTGGTCTACGATTAGGTGTGCGAGTCCCTCGCATGGTCCCCTCAGGGGGCATGGGATCGACCATAAACAACACCGTTAGCTTAGTCACGTTTGTCTATTCTATGCTGTGGGTGCTGGCGTCCTCACGGGACACTATTACGTTACCTTAGCTAAGCTGGGCGTTCGGGACTTCTGTCGTTCGAGCCCATTTTGTCTCCTTAAATTTTTACACTTTTTTGCTATCTCGTCTTCTTCTAGCTTTTCTTTCTCTTCATTCTTAACTTCCTGTTTCTATGCGTAGGGGTGTATATGTGGAACACGTGTTAAATTTAAGTTCAACTTTAAATTTAAGAGGAATTCAATTTAGCTGAGATGTAATTATTTAAATCACGGCTTTTACAACAGCCAAAAACTCCCAAGGCACTCATCATCTCTTCTTCATACATTTCACACGTCGCATGTGCTTTTCTTGCGCAATTTGTACATGATCTTCCTCTCCTTCCATACATTTACTAAGAAAGACTTGGACCAGAGACAGCACTGACTGGCATTCTTTCTTCCTGACCAAGAATCTATTTTATCCTTTTGTCTTCTGGTGTCAAACACTCATTCACAACTGCTCTTCCACATTCTTTCTTTGGCAATCTAAATGGTTTAATCCTTTCATTTTCATATTTATTACACTCTAGCACCTCGTGTTCAACATTCTCATCTTCATTTGAGTCACAGACCTGGGATATCTTGCTTCCAGATTCATTCCGCCCGTAGGTTCTGCCATTCACTTCGAAACTCTTCGATCTAGCTTTGAATAACAGTTCACTTCCATAGCATTCGTTGGAGAAAAATTCAGGTTTGGACTTTTTTTTACTCACAAGCCCTTCATGTGTTCTTTTCGTTCCATCCCTTCTTTCCACTTCTTTAATCCGAGCTTTTAAACCTTCATTTTTATTTCAGTCTTCCATCTGGTTTTCTCCCAGTTCAAGCCTTCAACCGTTTCGTTTGCCATTCTCCACACATTTGTGCCGTTTTCACCTAGTATTCTCATACTCCACATTGTCTGATGATTGAGTTTGTGCATTATTCGTCAGCACATAGCATCCCACTTACTCATTCCATTAGTCCATACACTAATTTTCTTGACCCATCTATTCTTGAATAAAATCTGACCGATTGTAATGTGCATAGATTCTCCGTTCTCTATAGCTTATTGTGAATGGTCCTTTCAATTCAAATCATATTTCATGAGGGTAGGGAGCTTTAAACCGTGACAGTGACTAACGGCCACGTCTGATTCTCACACAGGCGCCCATGGTACACGAATACACGGTGTCTCTTGACAAAACTCATGTGTTCGATCCTTTGAACTGCTCATTTCTCGTCACGTATGGCTTCTCATTGCCCTAATGGAAATGATCTCATTTGTAGTCTCTGCTGCAGCTTGTGTCTTTCTTTATTTCTTTATTTTTTAGCTTATCATGCAATAGTTGTTATTTTTTCTATTCTTGCATTCATGGTCAATGCATCCTGCAAACCATTACCTCAGCTCCTCTTCCTCGATTGATGTTCACCTCATCGTCACGCTTGATCTTTTGCCTCATTCATTGTCGGACAGATTTTCCTAAGGTGGAAGGGATCGCTCACGCTTGGTAAAAAACTGTTCGAGTGAATGCAGCGCGAGCTTGTGCGACGGAATATGTCTTTGAAGGCTCTCTTTCAACTGCGATGCCGGTGATTGCATTTGTGACAGGGTTGTGTTTGTATTGTTTCTTCTCTCTATGATGTCGTTACTTCTATGACGTCGCTGGCTGAGCACGTCTTGCTTTGAAGGTTCGCTGCAAGGGATGTTCCGTCACACTTCTCGACTGGATAGGGAGATTTAACTTGTAAATGGGAATTTATTACGCAAGCTAAGCACAAAAACACGAAAAATCTACCATTCTACGTTGATCAGATCTAAAACTCTGTACGTAAGCTTGTATAGAGCTCAGAATCATAATTTATTCTAGTATATTTCACAAGAAGCCTACTAAAAATTCAGTCTTTACTGTTAATTTAAGTTTTCCTGTAAAATTAACCAGCTACCCCAAAACATACATAGTACCGTAAGCGCGTTTGAAACTTGTTTAGAAAAATACTGGATTGAGCATCCCCAGCATTTTAAACCATAGGTCACTACTAAAAAATTATGGATGATGCTTAGAAAGTTTGATAAATAATACGATCCCAGTTTCGTAAATCGTCGGCTTCTCTATATAAAAACGAATGTTCTTATGCCTGTGCCTGGATATCAATGGTTATGTGTGTGGTTCTATTTCTGTGTACTCTATTTCTCCCATGCGTAGACTAGCCAGTGGTGGTGCTGGTGGTCACATGACCCAGGTGGTAGTGATAATACCTGTTCTTCGATTTGGCCTGCCTTTCAATTCCACGTCTAATCGTTTGCCTGTGCGTGGTTAGTGCTTGACTGCACGGGACTGAGGAAGAAACTCAAAATTGGGCATCTAGCGCGATTCTCCTGCTGTATTCTATTCTAGTCGATAATTGATCCCAGAGAATTGAAAAATAAACTCGGAAAACAAGTGTGATGGGACCTTGCTGCTAAAGCCAAGGTGCCCACTTGTGTGGTCATCATAGCGAGGGCTTCAGACTTCATGCTTTATTATGTATTCTGATGAGGTCCTCTCAAACAAGGTATCCAGAAAAAAGGTACACTTGAAGTTTCACTAAAAAATAAATTCTATTTATATATGATTCTCTAGCTGATACTCAGTGTCTTTGTCATACTTCCTGTTGCCGTTTGGCTACGGAGTTCAATAAAAATATAAAACGGCAACGCGTTCCTGCAACCATTTTCTATTGTTAATATATTTTTACTCTTGTGACTCAGAGCTGCACACGTAAAATCAACTTGTATTGAGAATTTGGCTTTCTCCAAACATTTGCCTTGCTTCTATAAAAGATGTACTAGCAAAACCTATTCCTAGAGTCGGCTGTGGGTTTAAATTTTGTGCTCAGCGTGGTCATTTGAACTAAGTGAACTAATGATGCTAAAAATTAACTAAGTACTTGATAATGGTTTTATTTAAGTAGACTCGCCAGAATTTTTGGTATAATATTACTAAAGAAATTTTTGGGAGGTACATGGCATAATTATTGTCAATGCAGCAAACAAAGTATGAACTCTACAATGCAAATCGTCGCATCTGAAATTTATGAGGACAACAATGATAACCTATGAGTCAAGCTTTATTCAAACTCATAACTACCTATTTCATACTTTTTGATGTAGTGTCAACAATTACGTTTTTCTGTGCGGTGATGTTGGCATAGAAGGAAATATATCATTGAACTTTATTGATTAGCAAAAGCTGACATAGAAGTTATCTTCGATTTTAATTGGTGACTCTCTGGTACAAGTACA
Source organism: Orchestia grillus (assembly GCA_014899125.1). Taxonomy (NCBI): domain Eukaryota; kingdom Metazoa; phylum Arthropoda; class Malacostraca; order Amphipoda; family Talitridae; genus Orchestia; species Orchestia grillus. The sequence goes on along the minus strand of VOMN01058230.1, from coordinate 18,600 downwards.
ACTGCAGCACTGTCCATCCTCTGCTCCTCGTGTGTTTGAGCACGTGGCACTCGTGTTCATTGACTTCAGGCTATTCATTTTGATGAGAAGTGTGGGTAAGTCAGCGTTTTATCCACTGCATAAAGCTGGCAGTTCTTGCCGATGCTAACCCTATATTCTATCGCACAGTCAAGAAGCCTTATTTAAAAACTGCTCAATGTCGTAATAAACCTTGGTGGCTCTTATGTCCATTCCATGCAATTAATCGTGTTGTTGAAAGATAGATTACAGGACTTCATCTGATCTTGAAATTAATTAGAAAATGCTCTGTAGAGGCGCCACGCTGACCTTTCTCCTGCTGCGTTCGGAAAAACTTTGAACTGCCTGTGTAAGTTAAATGGAAGTTATAATGAATGCAGTAATTAATCAGTTTTATGGAGGTTTAAGTTTAAGTAGCAAATAAACAAATTGATAACATTTTCATGGACGTAATAACAGATGAATTAGTTATATCATGGAGGTAATGATAAATAATATTCTTACTTTTATGGAGGTAAAAACAACCGAGGAAAGTACAGTTTTATGGAGAAAATGAGGAATTAGGTCATTAGTAATAGGTTAATGGAGGTTTCAACAAGTAATGAGTTAAGAAAAAGTCAAATCAGAATTTTTTTAGTGAATTTCCCAGAAAGTCTATCATTTCTGAGAAAGTTACTGTTCGATTCAGCAGACCGCTTTTTTACCGCTATCGTGGAATGAAAAGGCACTAGAGTCTAGGTTAAAATACACTGTTTTAGCTCAAACATTTCGACTTGCAACTGCAGTCTTCTTCAGAAATTTTATAAAATAATAGAAATTGTTCTGTAACAAACTAACAAACGAACACAAATCAGTATTTACGCCAGGGTATTATGCAGTTCAATTCTAATGGTTAAAAATATACTTAATTGCAACATCAAAGAGGCGTAAAGAACGTGTAGCACACGAGAATGCTGGCTAACGGCTGAAGTAAAGGCTAAGAACTACGGAAGTCCCACAGTGAAGCCATTTAGTTGTGTTAAAATAGCTTCTAAAGACAAAATGACTCGTTATATTTTACCTTAATGACAGGATTACTTTTTTTTTATCTCTTGCCTATGCTATCTTTAACTTAGTTGAATTAGGGAAGGAATAAATTACTTCAGATTGCTTTTTAATAGCATTACGGAGTCGAATATTGAGCGGAAAATATCCATAAATAGAGTGAGGGAATATCTGCGTTGTTTGTATCTCGTTTCAAATCATAAGTGGTATATCGTGCATTAGACGCATTACAGCCGTCCTCAGGGCAAGAAAAATGATACTGCAACGTGCCTCTAGCAATTTTGGGAAGCTTTGGCCGAGGAGAACAAATGGATGACGTATTGACTGGCTCGAAGTAGGGTAGCCCAGTTACTGCATGGACGTCAACATTAGATTTAACTCCTTGCTTTGCAGTAGACTTAATGGTTTTACTATCGCTATCGAAAATAGATGAATTAGTCATTTACGCTTGGAAAATATTTTTTCCGTGGTGATAATTTGGATTGAGTTCGACTTATTTAGACAAAGTTGTTTATAGTTTTTCAACTTAATATTGGGGATATCAATATCAATTGTTGACCGAAATCGCTTTGCATCAAATATGGAATTACTACTGAACGTCAATGATGACCCTTCTCCTGCTGTTTCCGAACGAATTCTTGGTAGAGAGCTCCATTTAATAAATATATGGAGCAGAGGGGCTAATAAACGGTTGATGTTAACTCTTACTCACAAAACCACGAGTTTAAACCGGATAAAAGTACTCGCACATTGGACTGTAGAGGAGTCGAGAAGTGTCGTGTGGTCAAATGAATCTAGGTTCTATTTTTTACACCAATGATACCGGCGTCGTGTTCATCTCAGATTTCATGAAGCCAGCTTAAACCCGTACATGGGGCGACACGAGGAGGTTCAGGAGGGGGGCTGTCATGTCCTGGGGTTGCTTCAGTTAAACAAATATATGACAGTGTCACATAACAATATATATATATATATAACAATAAGTTGGAGGGCAAGAACTCACCGATTAAGCTAAGCCGAGTCTTGCAGTTGAGGTATCCGTCAAACTGAATCTACATGATAACATTGAGCTGCTATATACCCAAGTTTTACCATTAGCACGATGCGTGAGTGAAGAATGGCATGTTGTATTGCCTATCTTTCTGGATGACAACTGCCTCCTGCATCGGCTACAACTGTTATTAATTGGCATGACAATCATTCAGGATATGCCAGGACTTGAATAAGCCAGCTAAGTCTCCAGATGTGAACCCAATGAAAAGTTTATAGGACTATCTCTAACGTCAAGTCAGACGTCGAAAAGATCGTCTACATACCGCGGCCGCATTACGAGGTCAGTTGATGCAAGAGTGGTTTAAATTCGACCAGGTAGGTGTACGTTAGGACACTTGCAAACTTAATGAGCGTCGAATTACAGTCATTACTCGTACTCGTAGAAGTCCTACAATCGTAAAGTACCAGATGACTTATTTTTTGCCATGAGAGCTTATATACGTGCTTATAAAAATTTCGTTACGTCTTAAACTCCCGATTCATACACTTTGAATTGAATTTCTGCCGTCACGTGATTGCACTATCACTTTCAGTTCAAATCTTCTCGAGTATCAATTGCTACTATGGAGCAGTTTTTACCTTGGAAAAGTCAAAATTACCCCTCTTTCAAAAGAGGCAATATTTCATTTTTGAAATATGGTTCAACGCGGAGTATTTGATATATTTGATATGTTTTTTTGCAGGCTTTTCACTAAGTACTCGCCTAACTAAAATTTGTCTAGATTAACTTTGCCAAACAGCCTTCGTTGCATGTGATATTCCTACTGAATTTCAGTCATATACTGCAAACATTGCGGATTAATTCTGCCTCAAAAACTAATTAATTAGTTCTTCCGCGCCTGCCTTCTCATATTTTGGACGAAGTCTCGCGCTTCTGCATCGTGGAACAGTTTAATCTCGGCACTTAATGCGAAGAGATGAAAAGTTCGACAAAAAATAATCTGAGTCTCGAATGTTTCTTCATCACATCTTAAGTCATTTCATAATTCCAGGTTTGGATGAAAGAAATTCGATTGTAGAAACATGAACGGCTCATCATTCATCGTCGCGCTCTTCGAGTTGGGATAGAAATCACGGGTCCAGATTGCCTTCGAGACTTCTGTACTCGTCGTAATCGTGTGTGTGACTGTAAGGTGGAATTTTCCTGGCGCTTGATAACTAGTGTGGCGTGGCAGAGGTTGATCATACCGACCAAACCGAGAACTACATTAGAAAATTCGATCACTCCGTTGGTATTGTGCACAATTTTTATCGTTTGGAAAGGAATGGATATTTGAGGTGGTGATTGATGTTTTAATTGACTTTGATCTCGCTTTGCCTGTCGTCGACAAACCTGTGCGCCTTCAAATTTCCCAATCAAAAATGTGGAATAGAATAGACAAAAGTGAAAGATGCATAGACTGTTGCCCGAAAAAGTTAAAAAGAAACAGTTTGGGGCTTAGAAATGTAGAGGATGTGTATCATTTATTTAAAGGAATCGAGTGATGCCCATTGAACACAAGAAAAAGATTCGTATTTTTGTAGACCCGGATGGACTTTGATGTCTGTACAAGAATTGAGGTCTTGTATCGGGGTATGGTGAGGCTTTCGAATAGCAGCGTATGTAATTCTCTCGCTATTTCTGTTGTCTGAGCGTAAAATAAGATAAGTGCCATGGGGCACAGTACACTTTAAATGAAACGTAGCTGCGTACATTACGTTGTTGTAGCTGCTTAACGTATGTTCATGTTTTTTGGGCGTTGAATATAAATTATTGATAGAAAGAGTTGAACTCAGTCGAGTGAACTGAGAAAGTGAAAATGACAGCTGGCAGGTCATCCACCCTTCGTTTATTCATCCATACAGAGAACTACGCCAAGTGAACAAGCAGCACGCTTTTGCGCCGCGTTTAGCAACACATTTTGATTAGAAGGTAGGAATTAGGTTATCAATGCGAGTATGTGTGTGGCTGTGACATGTGATTTTGAATTAACCTCAATATTGGACTGTAGCTGTTCGTACTGTTCATGATGCATATTTCCCGCGAGCTGTGGAATTCATTACTCTGACCCCCGGGGACACGCGTAGTACATTGCCCAGAATGAGAACATAATACGCTCCAGGCAGTCCACTGTGGAGCACGGGACTCAGCGGCACGTCATTGGTGGAGCTCTGACGGCATGTTCGCATTTTCAAACCTTCGCGAATCCCTATTGGCTCGCGGAGTATTTTGATTGAAACGAATTAAAAAGTCCAAATTGAATTCTATTCTGTTATGATTGGGAAAATATTTTTGCTTCCCCTCCAATTCAGCTTTTCTTAAGATTTAAGAGGATAAGACCTGGGAATGAGAATAACACCATCTTCCAATTTCTCTTCAGTCTTTTTCGTGGAATCGTACATGATATGACGAAATCCTCTCTTTAGAATTTTCCTCGTAAGTAGAAAGAGAATCATAGTTCTGAAAGGTTGACCTTCACAGAGTCGGTACTGAGATTCATTGGAATTTTTCTACCTACGTTGGAAAATTCTTTGTTCGGCTAGCTTTAGGGGCGCAGTGAGGGGAGACATAATTCGAATGAGCAAAAATGAAACCTACCTCGCACTTGTCATCCCCTCGATCTCGGTGTGCGGTGGAGGTGTGACTCAAAAACATGAGAGTATGAAAACTGTTCAGGCTTGGCGCTAAATTGCATAAGTGATGATGACCTTTGAGGCTTAGCGCTAATTCCAGACATTGTGAAGACTGTTCTGGCTTAGCTGTGAATTCCAGTTATTGTGAAGACCGTTCTGGCTTAGCTGTGAATTCCAAAGATTGTATAAATTATAAAGATCGTTCTAGTTTGGCTCTGAATTCAAGATATTGCTAAGGCAGTGAAGGTCGTCCACACTTAGCTGTGAATTGAAGGAGATCCTGAAGACCGTCCAAGTTCAGCTGTGAATTTCAAAGATGATAAAGATTGGTCAGCCTTATCCGTAAGTTTCAGCGATTGGTTTTTACACCGGAAATTTTGCACTTTCCGTGTGATATTGAAGTACTTTTGCTTAAATTGAATTAATTGCTAAAAACGTAGTGCCTGAAGAATCCATGGAAAATCTAGAAACTGCCGCTTCAAAAGGTGAGGTACTCCGGGCGAAGTGATTGCGTTAAAAAATTTGCGTTTTCTTTAAAAGCATTGCTCATAGCTTTTAGCATAGGACTATTAAAACTTTTGGAATGTCTTTTCTTGTCGCGCAGAACTGGTTACTACCTAATATGGATAGTGAATTTTATGATAATATACCATCAGCGAAAGTATTTACAACTTTAACAGAATAGAATAGCAAAACATTTCTTTGTGATTCGTTGCGGTGCCTGCGCGCCCTCGGCCTTCTTTCAAAAACATTTCATTAAGCAACTCGGCATTTACCAGCTTTCGGTATACGATAGGTTAAGTTACTTCTGTTTATCCACCTGATGCTATGAGGACTGGTGACCTCAGGAGGGTTACCTCCGCCATAGATAGGCCTTCGGAACTTCTATTTTCCGGGCCCACTTTGCTTGTTTGAATTTCACATCTTCTACGTCCCCGTTTCTTTCTTTTCCTTCCTCTTCAACCTTAACTTGTTGTTCCTCAGCACACGCGATCCTGAAGGGGGTCCCGTGCGCTAAACTTGTGCAGAAGTTTTTCGTCCTTTGTAGTCTACGTCCTAGATGGTCCCCTAGATGGTTCCCGTCGTCTGCAGTCTGCGTCCTAGATGGGTCCCGTCGTCTGCAGTCTGCGTCCTAGATGGTGCCCTAGATGGTTCCCGTCGTCTGCAGTCTGCAGTCTGCGTCCTAGATAGTGCCCTCTCTTCGCTCGCTTTGGATCGCATTCCATGTGGATAGGGAGCTCTAAACTAACTATCTAATCTTAATCCTTAAATTAATCCAGAGTTACAATTACATTAGTTTTGGTTAGAATCGAATTGCCTCAAGATTAAATTAAATGAGATCACGATGGAAATTAAATTCACTTGGGTTTAAATTATATGAAGTCAGGGTTCGAAATAAATTAACTCCCGCTTTTGAAAAAATTGTTTTTAATTTCATGATTAAATATTCCCATTATTACAATTAAATGAGCCCAGATATCCAAAAAATTCCCAACAGCTGTATAGCTTTGAACTATAGTGATGCGTTAATGACCTGCTTATTCCTCTTTACTTCTAGTTCTTATGCTCGTACACTCTTATCACTCGTGAAAACATAAAAAAACTCAGAAATAGGTAATTTTGAAATGTGAAATTGTTATCCGAGATTAATTAACTCCTGATAACTCTATATCTGTAATAACGTTCTGTAAAATATGCAGCGTAAACTCACCAATAGAACGACAGCGAAGCTCCATTAGCTCACGTAATTCACTTTGGGGAGCAAGAAATATTTTCGTGGGCAAGCATGGCTTGGAAAAAGCATTTTCCATAGTATCAGATATCAAAGTGTGGTTGGTGTTGAGTTCTCGATAGCACCCAGCATCTGATCCTGGCCAGTGCTCGAGGCCGCTCATGTGTGAGGGAGCGCAGGTGCACAGGAAGTGAAGCGCTGCTCTCGCGTCTGCTGAGTGCCTCTCAAAGGCGTGGCTAGGAAGACCTTCGCTTCCCGCAAAAGGTCTTGCTGTTTATTAAGTTAACAGGTTTACTCCGAAGTGGGTCATATATGGAACACGCGATTATCTAACCTAACCTAATATAACCAAAGCACTATCATGTATAATTACAAGTTTTCGAGTTTTCTTCAAATTTGTGTTCATCAATCGAATAAGCTAGTTCTGATTAGAAAGAAAATTAATAGAAAAACCAAATTTGTGAAACCAAAATCCTTCATTCTTAAATTCACGGTAGAGATATTTGTCGGCACGTAATTTTACCTGTGTGGAGAATCGGAGTCAACGTGTTGAAATAAATAACTAAGTCCGAGAACGGCAAAGCTTGTTCACCATCTCGTATCAACTCCCGAGCTTGTGGACGGGAAGCTTTCTTACCTCGTTTGGCAAGGAGGCAATTAAACTTGGATTTTCTTATTGTTTCTGTAATACTTGCATCATATTTCGTGTATCAGAACGACAATTTAATTTTTTTCTTCATTTTTATGATGCTCTGATTATTGCTCACAGCTTCCTAATAAGAACCCCCCTGAGCAAACCTGATGTAGAATGTTTTAATTTTCACGCGCATTTCTTACTACGAACCAACCATGCACGGTTTCAAACGAGTGGAATGGAATGTGATGTCAGCTTGGTCTAATGATAAAAATTCACTCGAACCCCTCCTTGTTTACCCGCACCGACTTTTATTTGCTGGCTTCAAAGCGCAAACAACTCTTTTCTTCTGACCTGGAACGCAAACATAAACTTGACTCGAATCGCGAACTAATGAAAGAGATGCACTCATGACGTCGCAAAATTTGTTGACGGAGTTCTTTTCCTCGCGATGAAGCTTGACGGTCTTTTCATACTGACGGTGCTCGAACCTGCGACTGGTACTGCGCAGCTCAATATTTTGTAAAATTATAATACAATTAATTATGGAAATATACGAGTACCTTCATGCTATGGCCCAAATCCTATGGGCTGACTGAAAATAATGCGCACGCTTTTTATTCCGAATAAATATCTGTTGAATTTCAATGAATGAAGTACGTTTTTGATTCGAACTGGAAGAGATCTGTGACGATTGACGGTGAGTTGCATCCATGTTTTTGCTTCTCTGTCGCCTCGTTGCCTCCAATGTTTTTCTTGTGCTGCTTGCATGCCGTGCCTCATGATCTGGGCTCCACCATCTCCGTTTAATTCATTTGCATGTGTTTGCAAGACCGGATGCGCGCCGCAGCTACAACTGTTCTGTACTTTTAATATTAATAAAATAGCGCTGCGGTAATTTTCCGTTGCCTTAGCGATGTTTCTCTTTTCATTGTTTTTTTACATCGTGCAAAATTAAACGCGCTTTCCATCTGCTATTACTGTATTTTTTAAGCATTGATAAAATAACATATGTTTTTCAATGCCTGACTGCTGTTTTCCTGACGCTTGAGTGCAAATGAATTTCACATTTCTAATACATGCGACTGAGTTCCCTGTGGGCGGCAGGGGCTCTGTTTGCTCGATAAAATGACTCGGACGTTCTGAAAGGTTTGAGTAAAATCATTTAGAAAAGAACTTGGTGTACCGCGGTAAAATGGACGACCATGATTAAGACGAGAAGAGCGTTTCGAGTAGTTTCTCATCGACGTTAATGCTGAAGGAAAGCATGTGCGAAATTTAAATCGTATCAGTAAAGTATTTCAGTAAACTAAGTTCAAGCAACTACCTATTAAGTAAAAGATTACTTATACGAGGTCTAGTGTGACTTGTTTTGAACTATAGACTATTTATCTCAAATTATAAATTCTTGTATGTATTCTATCGGTTGTTAACTTTTACTTAAGAAATATTATGTATTAAGAACTCGTTTATTATTTTATACTACCAATTTGACCCCTACTCTGCTCGTATGCCTAATTAGTATCTGAGGCATAAGGCATGGGTCACTATACCCAAGAATAGGCTACGCAGCTTCATCCTGCATATACTTCCATTATTCTGTTCTATTTTACATTGGAATTTCTGTTTTTTTTATAAGTGCTCACCAGCGTGGTTTCTGTTCACTAAACGAGATGAGCGAGCTGAAATACGGCCGGTTTAGTGGCTCCTTCCTTGTAGTGTTCACGTTCGTGACCACCAAGAGAGCGGAAAGTTATATCGACGTATCAGGATGGCCGTCTCGCACGACAATTATTATTTAAATGCCAATCACACCTGCATCACAGTGAGAAGGTCGGATTTTATTCTACTGAAAGCCGATCAACTTTAGCTTTGAAATATGTCACCTAAGATTTGATTATTTCGCTAGCTGTACTAAAAATTCCTTGGGGTCTCGATCAGATAGAAGGTCAAAGTATGTCATTTAGATAAGAAGGTCATGTGCCTCGTACAGCTCAATTAACATCTGTTTCATAACTGGGGGCGTTGTGACACAGACGACGGCGCGGTATTTGGGAAATGTGACGCATTAATCTGCTTCCTATCAATCCTAATCTACGCAATCAACTTCTGCTTCAGAGAACATGCAATTATGGAAGCTATTATGCGCACGCATTTGTATAACTTTGTGCGTGCTAGAGGTTAGCATTAGTAAGCGAACCTAATTTACTCTCTCGACTTAGTAACTAATCTACAATAAACGTTGGCTCGATAATGGCGTTTTCTTTGTCATTATGGGATTTAGTGCATTAACGTTACAGGCTCGTCCTGCTCGTAATCAACGTGACCTAATTCTGGAATTCAATTACGGATTCTGCTGAGCACTTGTGCACTGTACGGTGCTGCGTCAAAATTAAAGGGTGCCAATTTCCATCTTGATGTCCCTAGCTTAGCACACAAAGGAAGCCTAGTATCGTTCTTCTACCTTGCTAATTCGGTTTCAGTTCTGCGGTCAATGATTAACTTAAGCAGTTCAAGCTGTGGGTAATTTGTTGAAATATATTTTGTGCATACTATAAAGTGTGCCCCTTGCCAAATGTTCTTCATGACGCGTCCATAGTTTGTATGCAATTTGAATGATTAAGTTTTCTCCTTTTGCATGGTAAAATTCAAGCATTTATGGATGACAGGTAATGTATGTAGACGAAATGCGTCGAGCTTCCCTCGGGGGGCGTGCTGGCTTTTGTCTACGGCAGTTAACATTCATGCAACTAGTATCCATATCTTATTTTCCTGCATTCACCTCTCATCTCCATTGAAACTTTGTGGCTATGAAATCTAAATTTTTTTCTGACAGATTAAAATTCATTGACGTTATCCTGCCTTACAATCACTATATGGCCTGCGTGTGGCAGCGTGACAATTCTAGCCTTCGATTTCAATTTCAAAACTTGATTCATGCTGAAAATTTGCCCAATTTTTGTGGTTACAGACATCGGTGTATGTCCATCTTAGCCGACACCCCTCAAGCATGCAAGCAACTGGAGACAGGCCACTTTAATTGCCATGATAACTCACTACTGCTTCTTCTGTGCCACATCTTGTAACCTGGATACTTCTGTATGTTTTATTTTCTATCAATAATTCGTAACTTCAAGGGAAAGGTCTTGAAGTCGTTCCGTAGTGCAGGGCTTATAGTGTTCTGCTTCCAGTGGGGAGTTCGCAGGTTCTACACCAGCCAGCGCTGATGGGTCTTCATGGGGTTGCGGAGTGTTTCCCTTTGAAAATAAAGCTTAAGCTCCGCGTTCCTCCCAGCATTTAGGCGCGCTGCGCGAATTGTGCAGGATTTGAAAATCCATACATTTTGCTCAGTGCACCAATTCTGTCGGAACAATGTTTTCTTCCTTCCACTCTTTCTGTTCTTTAATGTCAATAATCTGTCTAGTAAACTACTAAAACTCTGGTCGTCTTATTTGCTTGAAACCGTGCACAGAAGAGAAAATATACACTTATGTCATGTAAAAGAAAGGAATTTAAGTCGGGCAAGTTAATAAAGTGGATACGGGAATGAGAAAGGGGGCAGAATCGTTTGTCTGTCTGCTCTGAGATATTCTAAATTTATACTCCTCGTTTAATCCTGTATTGTGGATACCAACTTAACTGCATTGGAAATATTTCTGGATACGGTTTGATTTTGATCAATTTAATTTAACCCAACGGGCCATGTGTTGTCTAGTTTAATCTGAAGATGTTATTTAGTCGCGTCAGCGCTGCTTCTGCTGCTGTGCAGTGTGTCTGCGATGGAGCTCATCAGTGCTGCGGACTCTGCACTGCAGTATGCTCACTATACGGAACTGATCTGATCAGCCTCATTTGTATGTGGTCGCACCGCTTCAGCGATGCAGACCTACCCAGTCATGGTCCTTGTGAATTGTATCACCAGCGCCGAAAATTAAACAATGAAATTCAAGACTCGCTGCCTCGCGAGCTTCCTGAAATGCGCTCCGCAGTGAACCAACACCTCTGTTAAATGCATCTTGTAAAGCTGCTAACGCACGATAGCGCTCGTGTCCGTCAAGTTATTCGGAGCGAAGAGCGACGTCGTATATAGCATACGGTGAGAACTTTGTTCATACTTGCGAGGGTTGAGAAATGGGAGTTCTCTACATCATTTTCTGGAAATATATTTTTATTAAACAACTGGTGTTGCAGGAGAAGAACTAAGTGAGGTTAGAGAATTCAGCTTTTCCATCGCTTACTCATCCGTACAGTGATGGTGTATTATGTTGAGTAAAATATTATCGTATTACTTATTCACGTGATCTGATCAATTTTATAGCTGCATTTAACCGCTCGGGCTTGAAAAAATCTAAAAAGACAAAGTTATCACCCAGAGCTTGAATAAAATGTAAGCCTTCATGCATTAGTAAGATGGAAGTAAAAAGCGTTCTCCGAGAATTTTCTCTTTACGCTATTTCTGAACTTCCGACCGCGCAAGTGTTGGATGCTCTGGGAATCTGACTTGAGTGTGCGATGTGCTTGCCCCGAGCAGATCTGGGTGATCGCGCTCGGAAATCCGCTCTAGAGATCGTTACGCTGAGAAGGATAGAAATATTTAGCGTGCATTATGTGTCTCAAATGGCTTGAGACAATGCTATCAGCAATGTAGTATGTTCCTCGTTTTCCAAGCAGGAATAGGCAAAGAATATTAGTAGTATTCTCTTACATTTTCTCCTTCTTGTACAAAAGGAGGGTTGTGAATTGTAGGTAAGTTTAGTCAAGGAAAAAGATTGCTAGTCCTCCGTTCGGGCTGTCGGTTCACCCGAGCCGCCGCCAACATTTTCTACCTTGGAGCGATACGAATTTAGGACAACTGCTTCTGCAATTTGTATCTCGCGGCTAGTGATAGTAAAAGACTTCTTTTAAATTATTTTTGAAGACATATATGACAATATAAGGGAATATATTCAGTGTGGTGTATATATATGCAACACTTTTGTTCAGAAGTTGCACGATAGAACTCAGATTTCCAAATGGTGCTCAGTATCGTGTTAATGTATCGTAATTAAGACAATATTACACAAGCTAACCAGAACCGTGCACACCTGTACATGCGCTGCAAGGTGCGCACACCACAGGAGACCCCTGCTTCACCTTCAGCCATGGGGACTGCGCACTGTCTAGATTGAGTGAGAACTCCTCAACTTTTATTTCATTTGCTAAACACTTATTTTACGTTGCTCTTATTGCGTCTGTCATCGGCATTGCAATTAGAGCGAAGACCGAGTGTTGCCCAGATTTACTTATAGCTCCCCAAAATAACGTGGGACTTTACTGAAGTAATTCAAGTTTGATTCGAGAACGTAGAAGGTTTCTAGTTTTTTCCTTCATATTTTTCTTCCTCTTGTATTCGAGAGGTCGATATATCGGCGTCAAGCTCGAGTGCCTCCGTTTCAGCTTATCATTTTCTTGCCGGCTCGGTGAATTTTAGCTCAGCATGCAGTCAATATTGCCGAGCTTTTTAATTAATTTTTGTAGCGTACGATCAGTTTTATTCGTTTTTTGTTGAATTTTTGCGTAGCTTAATGGGAATTTTGTGTACATTTCTAGAGAACTTTTGTGCAGCCTTAAGTGTATTTTTGTGCAGCGTTTGATGAATTTTTGCTGTGTATGGTGAATTTTTGCTCAGCGTTTGATTTATTTTTACGCAGCATTTGGTGAATTTTTATGCAGCGTTTGGTGAATTTTTATGCAACGTTTGGTGAATTTGTATGCAACCTTTGGTGAATTTTTGCACAGCGTTTGGTTACTTTTTGTGCAGGGTTTGGTAAATTTTGTGCAGATTTTGGAGAATTTTTGCGTATCGTTTGGTGAATTTTACGTAGCTCATGATGAAAATTTGCGTGGATTTTCCTGAAGGCTCGCTTTCTTTGAAGCGAATAATTTTTACCCATTCGTAATTCAAACACAAATGTCGTTACAGCTGCAAGGGATGAGGAATACGTTTCTGATTTTAAACATACATTTTCTAAAGCTGTGAATACGAACAATAAGAATCATCGCACTATTGATATCATTAGCAAGATAGTGGTGCTGGATGCTATGAATGTTATATGCTTTGTAGAATAAGTTCATTCGACGTCCGAAGCGATGGCGTGACTCCGGCCTGTTCCCGTGGAGGGAATCATCCCATTCCCATTTGTGAAACGATTCCCATTCAAGATAATGGAAGGAACGATGTATTGTATTAGCTGGGATGCCGAGACCCCGGCCACATGAGGTACCTTGCAACATAGGGTTATATTTGCGCTCAGACCGAGTCGAGAAACAATCAGTGCTAACAAGAATAGCGTTGTCAGACCGCAGCACGCATTCGCCGCTACTTACCGCGCTCTGTAACTCGGCTCTGCGTGCTGCTGCTGCAGCTGCTGCTGCGGCTGCTGCTGCGGCTGCGGCTGCTGCTGCTGCTGCTCCTGCTGCGGCTGGGATTCTCTACATAGGAGTCGCTAGGGATAGTAGATCCCTGACGGTTGGGGAAATGTCCTGGTTTGTGAGGGCAATGTCCTGGTTTGTGAAGCAATGTCCTGGTTTGTGAGGCAATGTCCTTGATTGTGAGGGCAATGGCCTGGCTCGTGAGGGCAATGGCCTGGCTCGTGAGGGCAATGTCCTGGCTCGTGAGGGCAATGTCCTTGATTGTGAAGGCAATGTCCTGGCTCGTGAGGGCAATGTCCTTGATTGTGAGTGCAATGTCCTGGCTCGTGAGGGCAATGTCCTGGCTTGTGAGGGCAGCTGTCGAGTGTGATGTGCGCGAAGAATTAGGGCTGTGCTGAAAATTTCTACTTGTTTCTCACCGTAACTTTGCATGGACTAATATACACGGGTAGTTGAAGAATGTTTTGAGCATTTTACATATTTGTAATCCGGCTTATAGATAATTATGAAAAAAGCTACCCCGTGGAACTACTCCGCGTTTCGTGTTCAATTGAGTGTTTAACACACAGTCCCTACTACCGAACGTATCAAACTACTGTTATTATATCGCGCTGGTCACTCATCTTGTTGGGCGAGGACCTTTATAAACTATCACAATAATAGTCTTCTCATCGTGCTCGGTATAAGTAATATGCTTAATGTTTCGAAAAACACGGTTCATTAAAAGAGCTCTATGTACGTGATTGAATAATCGATATTAATTTTTAATGAATCATTTTGTCACTTCCAGTTTTAAGTCAAGTATTCCACTCCTGGCTATGTTGACATGAAAATGAAGTGTAGCCGCAGCAGGGATAAAGCGAAGTAGCTGCTCACGCGACAGTGCAGCGCGTCGAGCGCTTGCGGTCTCGTGCTGGCCGTGGGCTGCTCGAGTGTCTTGATGAGTTCGCGGGATTTGGCAAGGCCGCGTCGTGAAAATGGTCGCAAACTACGTGCTTCACGCAGAATATTTTAAATAATTCACAGGGAGTTATGGAAGAGTGGACAGCAGAGGATGGCCACGATGCACAGCTTAGAGATTTACTCCCCTGTGTGGCACCGAAGCTCCACGTATTGAGCATTCTCCGGAACGAGTTGATGGCGTGGTCGTTCGTTTCTGTGTTGTCTTTTCCTACCCAAGGCTAGTCCACCCTATTTATTTGAGATCTTAGAACGAATTGCTTAGTTTATTACACAAGTCATGAACATTTAAATAAGGAGACGTGTTTCTGTGGCCGAAATATGAACGTCGTAATGTTCAAACGCGTGAATTGCAAAGATAGTGCAGGATTGTCGCAAGAAATTGGAAGGAAGCTACTCGTATAATTCAGTCAAAATGGTCAAGTTCTAGTTTCAAACATTTACTGAGTAAGTCATAATTTTGAACAAAAAATTATGTTGTGTAGTAATGATAATAGAAGGTAGGCATCATAGAAAAATACATCAAATAATATTAACTACAAAGTTAAAAACAATGTTCGCCGCATGATATTGAATCTTGAACGACACGATGTTAAGTGACAACTGGCATGCGTCTTGCATTTTTAATCCCTTAGCACGGTCAGTTCAAGTGTTTTTACGATCGCTGTTTCATTTTAGGGTCTCAGAAATAACTGCAGTAGTAGTGCAGAAAGCAATCAATTCTATAAAAAACAACTTGCTTCGGGCCTTAGTCTGGATTGTCGGTCTTTCCAAATTTCTGCTGCGCCTGCGTGTTCAAAACTAAAGATCGTGATGTTTATTTTTCCCCTTCGTTTTCTGCGGAATGCAATTGCATTTCGTGCCATGTGCGTAGTGGCATTATCTCAGGATTATTGCACGAAGCTATTTTTGGGTCTCTTTTTGCTGAGTGAGGTGTTTCCCAGTCTTTTCAGATCCCCTGCGTACTGCGCCAGCGTGAAAATTGCAAGCGTCGCGAACTAAAATTGCCTAAGCTTCAAAATACGAACAAGCGACCATTGAGACCTCTTTTGCAGCGCGTCTTTTGTAGCTAAGGAGTCCAAAAATGTTCAGCGCACGAATGCTGCCTGAAGTCAGGACGGCTCGCCATGATGGTAAAGGGACGAGGAACGTCTAAACTTTGAACTGTTCCTTTGATATTTAGACTACATACTGCTCTACTTGGCACGAAAGACACAGCATCATTCAAAACTGCTCGTAACGCACTCCCACGCTAAATAATCGACTGAAGGCGTGAAATAATTCACGGAGGGGTCATGAAAGAGTTGGCAGCAGAGAATGGCCACTGTGCATAACTTAGAGATCTACTCCCCTCTGTAGTACTGAAGTTCCATGTAGAAGACCAGTTGCCGTGACCCGCCAAAAACGACGGGACAAATGGTATTTAATTCTTATAATGATACCCTCTTGTTTTCGGTAACTCTGACTCGAAACAAAGTTATTTTCAGTATCACCGATACGAACTGTTTCAGCTGACAGTCTCGCTATTAGTTTAGGACGGAAGGACCAAGCAATCAATCAACACTTGGCTATTATTATGCTGGGGCTATTTTTGGTCGTAACTTCGTTTGGAGACTTTGCTTTGAGTGCTCGTGAAACTTAAATTTACTTGTCGTAAGGTGCATGGACTGGAGAAGGTGTTCAACGCATAAATCTAACGACCAAAGAACGTGTTTCGAAGCTTCCCTCTATTACTTTATTTTTATCCATATTATTTTAAACGAAGTACTTCCCCGTGTCCATGCTGTTTTTCACGGAAAATTTAAGTCAGTTTCCTCAATGAATGTGCCCCACGAGGTGACTCACTCACTGCCCTCACCGCTACTGTACCTAAACGCTCGACTGTGGTGCGCATCGACGGTTTCATCGCGTAAAGATTCGCCTGAGGGATTCCTATGGGCATACTTCACGCGTGTCATGAGCACAACACCTTGGCCAAAACCCCTGTTAAACAACCCTTGTGCTCCTTTCTTCAGTGAGCATTGCCCTCTATTCTTCTCAACTTATTTCTTCTTCCTTTGGTTTCCGTTTTTTATTCCTCCTTATGGTTTCCATTCAATTTCGTATTGTTTTTTGAGTCTTTCTTTTTCTATCGCATACCTCTGTTTTCTTGTTTCTTTTTTGCATTTGTTTTTTTAATTCACCCTCTCTTTCGTAGGTACAATGCTAGGGGTTATTGCTATTTTCTTTTCATGTTTTTGCATTTGTGAACTCCTTACATTCAATGAAACACCTTTTTGCCATCCGTCGCAAACCGTCCTATTCTGGTCTCCTTGCGAGCTTCCCAGCCGCTTTAATGGGACATGGCCGCTGGTGTGTAACAAGGTGAATGAATAATTATGACTAAACTTTTTTGTGTTAATTGCAACGGACTGCTTCATATTTTACTTCCTGAAATATCTCGGGCCCAAGCTTGGAATTTCTATGTATTACGACTATCATGACATCTCGGACAGTAAGTTAGACTAAAGTACCTCATCAGTGGATAAATAATCGCACGAAATTACGAGCTTACTCTCGCTTAAAGATTGACAAAAACTGTGCGAGAATGTATTCGAGAGTTGGTCCAATTAACCCTGTCAGGACCACTATTGTTCCTGAAGGACATCAAACATAATTTAAGCTAGTCACATGTTCCTGTTGTTACGTTCAAAACTATGGTGAATAAGGACACTGGTGCTCATAGCTTAGACGACTGTTTAAATGCCTAAAATAATTCGAACCAGTACCCCCTTTCATACGTGAACTGTGCGGGTATTTTTGTACTCGAAAACAGAGTTTCAGAGCAGATCAGCTCACGTTTTTGTGCTACTAATTACTGAGAACAAAACAGAGCTTCACACCACACCTTGTCACTCTCTCTGAAGAACTGATCAGGATTTATCTCAAAGATGCAACCAGACAGCTCTAAAGTAATCTAAACTACAGTCCACATTGGTTGTTGAATGGCTGGGTATTGAGCGACCACTCTACATTTCAGGCCCGGCCACCTCGGTCACAGCGGTGGCTGGCGGCACCGCTGAGCTGCCCTGCGACCTGCGCTCTCCCGAGTCCGGCGACGGGGCCCTGCTGGTCCTGTGGTACAAGACTGGCATCGTGAAGCCTATCTACAGGTGCGTAATGGTGGGGTGTGGTCTGTAGTAATGCGTGGTGGTGGTAGGGTTGTGTGGTGGTGCGTGGGGATGCCTGGTAATGCATGGTGGTGTGGTAGTGGGTGGTGATAGGTAGTAGTGCATAGTCGTGCGAACCTGTATTTGGTGGTGCGCTTGACATCTACGTATGTGTAGTAGAAGACGTAGTACGTACAGAATGCGCTGAATTTCTCAAATGCATTAGGTTCTATTGTGTCGAATATATTTTGACTCGTTATCAACACGCGGCAGAAACGTTCTTTTGGCTTCTTCCCCAATTAGTGTCCTGAGAGTTAGGCTCTTCTGACTTCAAGCTCATCTTCGGCAAGAAGGACTTTAAGGTAAGGGCTGGTGACTCCGTCTGCCCTATGTATTTCACTAAAATAAATAAAATTATTACATTCATGCGTACAAACCTCAAGGCAAAGTTTTCACCTCTACGCGATTGAATTGAGCATCATTTGCCGACAGGTTTCCATTCTCGTTTTTTCTCATTCCGAGTATGAATAATTGAGCACTTTCATCGCATTGAATCAGCTATTATTTTGGTCAAAATGATTGCCCAATTAGTCAGCGCGAAGCTCGCATGATCAGAAAATATTTGTTGATACATGGTGATCGTTACGAGGTCCGCAGAGCTTCAGAAGTTGACCCATGTCTCTGCCTTTTTATGGACTTCCTTTTTTTGAGGATTCCATGCCGAGGGCCGTCCACAGGCGTACTGGAAATTTAATAACCTCCTTCAGGCGAGCCGATTCGCCCTAGAGGACCCATTTCCTGTACGGCGCGTCATTCGCGGCGCCATAGGCACAGTTAGTACCGGTATATTGACACCATCCGCTGCTCCTAATGCTGCTCTTTCTGCTTTGTTTTCGGCGCTAAGCACCATCGTGAACTCTCTTTTCCATCCGACTCGCCCTCCTGCCAACCCCACTCGCCCTCCTGCACAACCCCACTCGCCCTCC